>JAVHZZ010000305.1:0-91949 GCA_036250195.1 Mixophyes australis | reverse complement strand
AATCATGAATCATAAATTGAATCATGAATCATGATTCATGAATTGAATCATGAATCATGCATTATGAATCAAATCATGAATCATGAATTGAATCAAGAGTTGAATCATGAATTGAATCATGAGTTGAATCATGAATCATAAATTGAATCATGAATCATGAAATGAATCATGAATTGAATCATGAATTGAATCATAATTCATGAATCATGAATTGAATCATGAATCATGAATCATGAATTGAATCATGAATCATGAATCATGAATCATAAATCATGAATTCAATCATGAATCATGATTTGAATCAGGAATCGAATCATGAATTCAATCATGAATCATAAATCGAATCATGAATCATGAATTGTATCATGAATCAGGAATCATGAATTGAATCATGAATCATGAATCATGAATTGAATCATGAATCATGAATCGATATATGAATCATGAATCATGAATCATGAATCGAATCATGAATCATGAATTGAATCATGAATCATGAATTATGAATCATGAATTGAATCATGAATCATGAATCATGAATTGAATCATGAATCATGAATCATGAATTGAATCATGAATCATGAATTGAATCATGAATCATGAATCGAATCATGAATCATGAATCATGAATCGAAACATGAATCATGAATTGAATCATGAATCATGAATCATGAATCATGAATCGAATCATGAATCATGAATCATGAATCGAATCATGAATCATGAATTGAATCATGAATCATGAATCATGAATTTAATCATGAATCATGAATCATGAATTAAATCATGAATCATGAATCATGAATCATGAATCGAATCATGAATCATGAATCATGAATCATGATCGAATCATGAATCATGAATCATGAATCATGAATCATGAATCGAATCATGAATCGAATCATGAATCATGAATTGAATCATGAATCATGAATCAAGAATCATGAATTGAATCATGAATCATGAATCGAATAATGAATCATGAATCATGAATCATGAATTGAATCATGAATCATGAATTGAATCATGAATCATGAATCGAATCATGAATTGAATCATGAATCATGAATCGAATAATGAATCATGAATTGAATCATGAATCATGAATCATGAATCATAAATTGAATCATAAATCATGAATCATGAATTGAATCATGAATCATGAATCATGAATCAAATCATGAATCATGAATTGAATCATAAGTTGAATCATGAATCATAAATCGAATCAAGAATCATGAATCATGAATTGAATCATGAATACTGAATCATGAATCGAATCATGAATCATGAATCATGCATTATGAATCGAATCATGAATCATAAATTGAATCATGAATCATGATTCATGAATTGAATCATGAATCATGCATTATGAATCAAATCATGAATCATGAATTGAATCAAGAGTTGAATCATGAATTGAATCATGAGTTGAATCATGAATCATAAATTGAATCATGAATCATGAAATGAATCATGAATTGAATCATGAATTGAATCATAATTCATGAATCATGAATTGAATCATGAATCATGAATCATGAATCATGAATTGAATCATGAATCATGAATCATGAATCATGAATCATGAATCATGAATCATGAATCGAATCATGAATCATGAATCATGAATCATGAATCGAATCATGAATCATGAATCATGAATCATGAATCATGAATCGAATCATGAATTGAATCATGAATCATGAATCAAGAATCATGAATTGAATCATGAATCATGAATCGAATAATGAATCATGAATCATGAATCATGAATTGAATCATGAATCATGAATTGAATCATGAATCATGAATCGAATCATGAATTGAATCATGAATCATGAATCGAATAATGAATCATGAATTGAATCATGAATCATGAATCATGAATCATAAATTGAATCATAAATCATGAATCATGAATTGAATCATGAATCATGAATCATGAATCATGAATTGAATCATGAATCATGAATCATGAATCATGAATCATGAATTCAATCATGAATCATGATTTGAATCAAGAGTTGAATCATGAATTGAATCATGAGTTGAATCATGAATCATAAATTGAATCATGAATCATGAAATTAATCATGAATTGAATCATGAATTGAATCATAATTCATGAATCATGAATTGAATCATGAATCATGAATCATGAATCATGAATTGAATCATGAATCATGAATCATGAATCATGAATCATGAATCATGAATCATGAATTCAATCATGAATCATGATTTGAATCAGGAATCGAATCATGAATTGAATCATGAATCATAAATCGAATCATGAATCATGAATTGAATCAGGAATCGAATCATGAATTGAATCATGAATCATGAATTGAATCATGATTTTAATTATGAATCATGAATCATGAATTGAATCATGAATCATGAATCATGAATTGAATTATGAATTAAATCATAAATCTTGAATCATGAATTGAATCATGAATCATGAATCATAAATCATGAATCATGAATCATGAATCATGAATTGAATTATGAATTGAATCATGAATCATGAATTGAATCATGAATCATGAATTGAATCATGAATCATGAATCATGAATTGAATCATGAATCATGAATCGAATCATGAATCGAATTATGAATCTTGAATCGAATCATGAATCATGAATTGTATCATGAATCATGAATTGAATCATGAATCATGAATTGAATCATGAATCATGAATTGAATCATGAATCATGAATCATGAATCGAATCATGAATCGCATCATGAATCTTGAATCGAATCATGAATCATGATTTGTATCATGAATCATGAATCATGAATTGAATCATGAATCATGAATTGAATCATGAATCATGAATCATGAATCATGAATCAAATCATGATTCATGAATCATGAATCGAATCATGAATCATGAATTGAATCATGAATCATGAATCATGAATTGAATCATGAATCATGAATCATGAATTGAATCATGAATCATGAATCATGAATCGAATCATGAATCATGAATCATGAATAATGAATCGAATCATGAATCATGAATTGAATCAAGAATCATGAATCGAAACTTGAATCATGAATTGAATCATGAATCATGAATCATGAATCATGAATTGAATCATGAATCATGAATCATAAATCAAATAATGAATCATGAATCATGAATTGAATCATGAATCATGAATCAAGAATCATGAATCGAAACATGAATCATGAATTGAATAAGGAATCATGAATCATGAATCATGAATTGAATCATGAATCATGAATCATGAATCGAATAATGAATCATGAATCATTAATCATGAATTGAATCATGAATCATGAATTGAATCATGAATCATGAATTGAATCATGAATTGAATCATGAATCATGAATCGAATCATGAATCATGAATTGAATCATGAATCATGAATCATGAATTGAATCATGAATCATGAATTGAATCATGAATCATGAATTGAATCATGAATCATGAATCGAATCATGAATTGAATCATGAATCATGAATCGAATAATGAATCATGAATTGAATCATGAATCATGAATCATGAATCATAAATTGAATCATAAATCATGAATCATGAATTGAATCATGAATCATGAATCATGAATCAAATCATGAATCATGAATTGAATCATAAGTTGAATCATGAATCATAAATCGAATCAAGAATCATGAATCATGAATTGAATCATGAATACTGAATCATGAATCGAATCATGAATCATGAATCATGCATTATGAATCGAATCATGAATCATAAATTGAATCATGAATCATGATTCATGAATTGAATCATGAATCATGCATTATGAATCAAATCATGAATCATGAATTGAATCAAGAGTTGAATCATGAATTGAATCATGAGTTGAATCATGAATCATAAATTGAATCATGAATCATGAAATGAATCATGAATTGAATCATGAATTGAATCATAATTCATGAATCATGAATTGAATCATGAATCATGAATCATGAATCATGAATTGAATCATGAATCATGAATCATGAATCATGAATCATGAATCATGAATCATGAATCGAATCATGAATCATGAATCATGAATCATGAATCGAATCATGAATCATGAATCATGAATCATGAATCATGAATCGAATCATGAATTGAATCATGAATCATGAATCAAGAATCATGAATTGAATCATGAATCATGAATCGAATAATGAATCATGAATCATGAATCATGAATTGAATCATGAATCATGAATTGAATCATGAATCATGAATCGAATCATGAATTGAATCATGAATCATGAATCGAATAATGAATCATGAATTGAATCATGAATCATGAATCATGAATCATAAATTGAATCATAAATCATGAATCATGAATTGAATCATGAATCATGAATCATGAATCATGAATTGAATCATGAATCATGAATCATGAATCATGAATCATGAATTCAATCATGAATCATGATTTGAATCAAGAGTTGAATCATGAATTGAATCATGAGTTGAATCATGAATCATAAATTGAATCATGAATCATGAAATTAATCATGAATTGAATCATGAATTGAATCATAATTCATGAATCATGAATTGAATCATGAATCATGAATCATGAATCATGAATTGAATCATGAATCATGAATCATGAATCATGAATCATGAATCATGAATCATGAATTCAATCATGAATCATGATTTGAATCAGGAATCGAATCATGAATTGAATCATGAATCATAAATCGAATCATGAATCATGAATTGAATCAGGAATCGAATCATGAATTGAATCATGAATCATGAATTGAATCATGATTTTAATTATGAATCATGAATCATGAATTGAATCATGAATCATGAATCATGAATTGAATTATGAATTAAATCATAAATCTTGAATCATGAATTGAATCATGAATCATGAATCATAAATCATGAATCATGAATCATGAATCATGAATTGAATTATGAATTGAATCATGAATCATGAATTGAATCATGAATCATGAATTGAATCATGAATCATGAATCATGAATTGAATCATGAATCATGAATCGAATCATGAATCGAATTATGAATCTTGAATCGAATCATGAATCATGAATTGTATCATGAATCATGAATTGAATCATGAATCATGAATTGAATCATGAATCATGAATTGAATCATGAATCATGAATCATGAATCGAATCATGAATCGCATCATGAATCTTGAATCGAATCATGAATCATGATTTGTATCATGAATCATGAATCATGAATTGAATCATGAATCATGAATTGAATCATGAATCATGAATCATGAATCATGAATCAAATCATGATTCATGAATCATGAATCGAATCATGAATCATGAATTGAATCATGAATCATGAATCATGAATTGAATCATGAATCATGAATCATGAATTGAATCATGAATCATGAATCATGAATCGAATCATGAATCATGAATCATGAATAATGAATCGAATCATGAATCATGAATTGAATCAAGAATCATGAATCGAAACATGAATCATGAATTGAATCATGAATCATGAATCATGAATCATGAATTGAATCATGAATCATGAATCATAAATCAAATAATGAATCATGAATCATGAATTGAATCATGAATCATGAATCAAGAATCATGAATCGAAACATGAATCATGAATTGAATAAGGAATCATGAATCATGAATCATGAATTGAATCATGAATCATGAATCATGAATCGAATAATGAATCATGAATCATTAATCATGAATTGAATCATGAATCATGAATTGAATCATGAATCATGAATTGAATCATGAATTGAATCATGAATCATGAATCGAATCATGAATCATGAATTGAATCATGAATCATGAATCATGAATTGAATCATGAATCATGAATCGAATCATGAATCATGAATCATGAATTGAATCATGAATTGAATCATGAATCATGAATCGAATCATGAATCATGAATTGAATTATGAATCATGAATTGAATCATGAATCATGAATCATAAATCGAATCATGAATCATGAATTGAATCATGAATCGAATCATGAATTGAATCATTAATCATGAATTGAATCATGAATTATGAATTGAATCATGAATCATGAATTATGAATCATGAATTGATTCATAAATCATGAATCATGAATTGAATCATGAATCATGAATCATGAATTGAATCATGAATCATGAATCATGAATTGAATCATGAATCATGAATCGAATCATGAATCATGAATCATGAATCGAATCATGAATCATGAATTGAATCATGAATCATGAATCAAGAATCATGAATCAAAACATGAATCATGAATTGAAAAAGGAATCATGAATCATGAATCATGAATTGAATCATGAATCATGAATCATGAATCGAATAATGAATCATGAATCATTAATCATGAATTGAATCATGAATCATGAATTGAATCATGAATCATGAATTGAATCATGAATTGAATCATGAATCATGAATCGAATCATGAATCATGAATTGAATCATGAATCATGAATCATGAATCATAAATTGAATCATAAATCATGAATCATGAATTGAATCATGAATCATGAATCATGAATCATAAATTGAATCATAAATCATGAATCATGAATTGAATCATGAATCATGAATCGAATCATGAATCATGAATTGAATCATGAATTGAATCATGAATCATGAATCGAATCATGAATCATGAATTAAATCATGAATCATAAATTGAATCATGAATCATGAATCATAAATCAAATCATGAATCATGAATTGAATCATGAATCGAATCATGAATTGAATCATTAATCATGAATTGAATCATGAATCATGAATTGAATCATGAATCATGAATTATGAATCATGAATTGAATCATAAATCATGAATCATGAATTGAATCATGAATCATGAATTGAATCATGAATCATGAATCATGAATTGAATCATGAATCATGAATCATGAATCATGAATCGAATCATGAATCATGAATCATGAATCGAATCATGAATCATGAATTGAATCATGAATCATGAATCATGAATTGAATCATGAATCATGATTAATGAATTGAATCATGAATCATGAATCATGAATCATGAATCGAATCATGAATCATGAATCATGAATTGAATCATGAATCATGAATCGAATCATGAATCATGAATTGAAACATTAATTGAATCATAAATCATGAATCGAATCATGAATCATGATATGAATCATGAATCATGAATCATGAATTGAATCATGAATCATGAATCATAAATCATGAATTGAATCATGTATCATGAATTTAATCAGGAATCGAATCATGAATTGAATTATGAATCATGAAATTAATCATGAGTCATGAATAATGAATTGAATCATGACTCATGAATCATGAATCATGAATTGAATCATGAATCATGAATCATGAATCGAATCATGAATTGAATCATGAGTTGAATCATGAATCATAAATTGAATCATGAATCATGAATCATGAATCATGAATTGAATCATGAATCATGAATTGTATCATGAATCATGAATCATGAATTGAATCATGAATCATGAATCATGAATTGAATCATGAATCATGAATCATGAATCGATATATGAATCATGAATCATGAATCATGAATCGAATCATGAATCATGAATTGAATCATGAATCATGAATTATAAAATATGAATTGAATCATGAATCATGAATCATGAATTGAATCATGAATTGAATCATGAATCATGAATTGAATCATGAATCGAATCATGAATCATGAATCATGAATCGAATCATGAATCAAGAATTGAATCATGAATCATGAATCATGAATTGAATCATGAATCATGAATCATGAATTAAATCATGAATCATGAATCAAGAATCATGAAGCGAATCATGAATCATGAATCGAATCATGAATCATGAATTGAATCATGAATCATGAATCATAAAATGAATCATAAATCATGAATCATGAATTGAATCATGAATCATGAATCATGAATCGAATCATGAATCATGAATTGAATCATAAGTTGAATCATGAATCATAAATTGAATCAAGAATCATGAATCATGAATTGAATCATGAATCATGAATCATGAATCGAATCATGAATCATTAATTGAATCATGAGTTGAATCATGAATCATAAATTGAATCATGAATCATGAATCATGAATTGAATCATGAATCATGAATCGAATCATAAATCATGAATAATGAATCATGATTCATGAATTGAATCATGAAATATGAATTATGAATCGAATCATGAATCATGAATTGAATCATGAATCATGAATCATGAATCGAATCATGAATCATGAATTGAATCATGAGTTGAATCATGAATCATAAATTGAATCATGAATCATGATTCATGAATTGAATCATGAATCATGAATCGAATCATAAATCATGAATCATGAATTGAATCATGAATCATGCATTATGAATCGAATCATGAATCATGAATTGAATCATGAGTTGAATCATGAATCATAAATTGAATCATGAATCATGAAATGAATCATGAATTGAATCATGAATTGAATCATGATTCATGAATCATTAATTGAATCATGAATCATGAATCATGAATTTAATCATGAATCATGAATCATGAATTCAATCATGAATCATGATTTGAATCAGGAATCAAATCATGAATTGAATCATGAATCAAAATCGAATCATGAATCATGAATTGAATCAGGAATCGAATCATGAATTGAATCATGAATCATGAATTGAATCATGATTTTAATTATGAATCATGAATCATGAATTGAATCATGAAACATGAATCATAAATCATGAATCATGAATCATGAATCATGATCTGAATTATAAATTGAATCATGAATCATGAATTGAATCATAAATCATGAATCATGAATTGATTCATGAATCATGAATCATGAATTGAATCATGAATCGAATCATGAATCGAATTATGAATCTTGAATCGAATCATGAATCATGAATTGTATCATGAAACATGAATTGAATCATGAATCATGAATTGAATCATGAATCATGAATCATTAATTGAATCATGAATCATGAATCATGAATTGAATCATGAATCATGAATCGAATCATGAATCGAATCATGAATCTTGAATCGAATCATGAATCATGAATTGTATCATGAATCATGAATCATGAATTGAATCATGAATCATGAATTGAATCATGAATCATGAATCATGAATCATGAATCGAATCATGAATCATGAATTGAATCATGAGTTTAATCATGAATCATAAATTGAATCATGAATCATGAATTGAATCATAAATCATGAATCGAATCATAAATCATGAATCATGAATCATGATTCATGAATTGAATCATGAATCATGAATCATGAATTGAATCATGAATCATGAATCATGAATTGAATCATGAATCATGAATCATGAATCGAATCATGAATCATGAATCATGAATAATGAATCATGAATCATGAATTGAATCATGAATCATGAATTGAATCATGAATCATGAATCAAGAATCATGAATCGAAACATGAATCATGAATTGAATCATGAATCATGAATCATGAATCATGAATTGAATCATGAATCATGAATCGAATAATGAATCATGAATCATGAATCATGAATTGAATCATGAATCATGAATCAAGAATCATGAATCGAAACATGAATCATGAATTGAATAATGAATCATGAATCATGAATCATGAATTGAATCATGAATCATGAATCATGAATCGAATAATGAATCATGAATCATGAATCATGAATCGAATCATAAATCATGAATAATGAATCATGAATCATGAATTGAATCATGAATCATGAATTATGAATCGAATCATGAATCATAAATTGAATCATGAATCATGATTCATGAATTGAATCATGAATCATGAATCGAATCATAAATCATGAATCATGAATCATGATTCATGAATTGAATCATGAATCATGCATTATGAATCGAATCATGAATCATGAATTGAATCATGAGTTGAATCATGAATCATAAATTGAATCATGAATCATGAAATGAATCATGAAATGAATCATGAATTGAATTGAATCATGATTCAATTCATGATTCATGAATCATGAATTGAATCATAAATCATGAATCATGAATTTAATCATGAATCATGAATCATGAATCATGAATTCAATCATGAATCATGATTTGAATCAGTTATCAAATCATGAATTGAATCATGAATCATAAATCGAATCATGAATCATGAATTGAATCAGGAATCGAATCATGAATTGAATCATGATTCATGAATCATGAATTGAATCATGAATCATGAATCATGAATCATGAATTTAATCATGAATCATGAATCATGAATCATGAATCGAATCATGAATCATGAATTGAATCATGAGTTTAATCATGAATCATAAATTAAATCATTGATCATGAATTGAATCATAAATCATGAATCGAATCATAAATCATGAATCATGAATCATGATTCATGAATTGAATCATGAATCATGAATCATGAATTGAATCATGAATCATGAATCATGAATTGAATCATGAATCATGAATCATGAATCGAATCATGAATCATGAATCATGAATAATGAATCGAATCATGAATCATGAATTGAATCATGAATCATGAATCAAGAATCATGAATTGAAACATGAATCATGAATTGAATCATGAATCATGAATCATGAATCATGAATTGAATCATGAATCATGAATCGAATAATGAATCATGAATCATGAATCATGAATTGAATCATGAATCATGAATCAAGAATCATGAATCGAAACATGAATCATGAATTGAATAATGAATCATGAATCATGAATCATGAATTGAATCATGAATCATGAATCATGAATCGAATAATGAATCATGAATCATGAATCATGAATCGAATCATAAATCATGAATAATGAATCATGATTCATGAATTGAATCATGAATCATGAATTATGAATCGAATCATGAATCATGAATTGAATCATGAATCATGAATCATGAATCGAATCATGAATCATGAATTGAATCATGAGTTGAATCATGAATCATAAATTGAATCATGAATCATGATTCATGAATTGAATCATGAATCATAAATCGAATCATAAATCATGAATCATGAATCATGATTCATGAATTGAATCATGAATCATGCATTATGAATCGAATCATGAATCATGAATTGAATCATGAGTTGAATCATGAATCATAAATTGAATCATGAATCATGAATTGAATCATGAATTGAATCATGATTCATGAATCCTGAATTGAATCATGAATCATGAATCATGAATCATGAATTTAATCATGAATCATGAATCATGAATCATGAATTCAATCATGAATCATGATTTGAATAAGGAATCAAATTATGAATTGAATCATGAATCATAAATCGAATCATGAATCATGAATTGAATCAGGAATCGAATCATGAATTGAATCATGATTCATGAATCATGAATTGAATCATGAATCATGAATCATGAATCATGAATTTAATCATGAATCATGAATCATAAATCATGAATTCAATCATGAATCATGATTTGAATCAGGAATCAAATCATGAATTGAATCATGAATCATAAATCGAATCATGAATAATGAATTGAATCAGGAATCGAATCATGAATTGAATCATGAATCATGAATTGAATCATGATTTTAATTATGAATCATGAATCATGAATTGAATCATGAAACATGAATCATAAATCATGAATCATGAATCTTGAATCATGAATCATGAATCATGATCTGAATTATGAATTGAATCATGAATCATGAATTGAATAATAAATCATGAATCATGAATTGAATCATGAATCATGAATCATGAATTGAATCATGAATCGAATCATGAATCGAATTATGAATCTTGAATCGAATCATGAATCATGAATTGTATCATGAAACATGAATTGAATCATGAATCATGAATTGAATCATGAATCATGAATCATGAATTGAATCATGAATCATGAATTGAATCATGAATCATGAATCGAATCATGAATCGAATCATGAATCTTGAATCGAATCATGAATCAAGAATTGTATCATGAATCATGAATCATGAATTGAATCATGAATCATGAATTGAATCATGAATCATGAATCATGAATCATGAATCGAATCATGAATCATGAATTAAATCATGAGTTTAATCATGAATCATAAATTGAATCATGAATCATGAATTGAATCATAAATCATGAATCGAATCATAAATCATGAATCATGAATCATGATTCATGAATTGAATCATGAATCATGAATCATGAATTGAATCATGAATCATGAATCATGAATTGAATCATGAATCATGAATCATGAATCGAATCATGAATCATGAATCATGAATAATGAATCGAATCATGAATCATGAATTGAATCATGAATCATGAATCAAGAATCATGAATCGAAACATGAATCATGAATTGAATCATGAATCATGAATCGAATAATGAATCATGAATCATGAATCATGAATTGAATCATGAATCATGAATCAAGAATCATGATTCGAATCATGAATCATGAATTGAATCATGAATCATGAATCAAGAATCATGAATCGAAACATGAATCATGAATTGAATCATGAATCATGAATCGAATAATGAATCATGAATCATGAATCATGAATTGAATCATGAATCATGAATCAAGAATCATGATTCGAAACATGAATTATGAATTGAATAATGAATCATGAATCATGAATCATGAATTGAATCATGAATCATGAATCGAATAATGAATCATGAATCATGAATCATGAATCGAATCATAAATCATGAATAATGAATCATGATTCATGAATTGAATCACGAATCATGAATTATGAATCGAATCATGAATCATGAATTGAATCATGAATCATGAATCATGTATCGAATCATGAATCATGAATTGAATCATGAGTTGAATCATGAATCATAAATTGAATCATGAATCATGATTCATGAATTGAATCATGAATCATGAATCGAATCATAAATCATGAATCATGAATCATGATTCATGAATTGAATCATGAATCATGCATTATGAATCGAATCATGAATCATGAATTGAATCATGAATCATGAATCATGAATCGAATAATGAATCATGAATCATGAATCATGAATCGAATCATAAATCATGAATAATGAATCATGATTCATGAATTGAATCATGAATCATGAATTATGAATCGAATCATGAATCATGAATTGAATCATGAATCATGAATCATGAATCGAATCATGAATTGAATCATGAGTTGAATCATGAATCATAAATTGAATCATGAATCATGATTCATGAATTGAATCATGAATCATGAATCGAATCATAAATCATGAATCATGAATCATGATTCATGAATTGAATCATGAATCATGCATTATGTATCGAATCATGAATCATGAATTGAATCATGAGTTGAATCATGAATCATAAATTGAATCATGAATCATGAATTGAATCATGAATTGAATCATGATTCATGAATCATGAATTGAATCATGATTCATGAATCATGAATTGAATCATGAATCATGAATCATGAATCATGAATTTAATCATGAATCATGAATCATGAATCATGAATTCAATCATGAATCATGATTTGAATAAGGAATCAAATTATGAATTGAATCATGAATCATAAATCGAATCATGAATCATGAATTGAATCAGGAATCGAATCATGAATTGAATCATGATTCATGAATCATGAATTGAATCATGAATCATGAATCATGAATCATGAATTTAATCATGAATCATGAATCATAAATCATGAATTGAATCATGAATCATGATTTGAATCAGGAATCAAATCATGAATTAAATCATGAATCATAAATCGAATCATGAATAATGAATTGAATCAGAAATCGAATCATGAATTGAATCATGAATCATGAATTGAATCATGATTTTAATTATGAATCATGAATCATGAATTGAATCATGAAACATGAATCATAAATCATGAATCATGAATCATGAATCATGAATCATGAATCATGATCTGAATTATGAATTGAATCATGAATCATGAATTGAATAATAAATCATGAATCATGAATTGAATCATGAATCATGAATCATGAATTGAATCATGAATCGAATCATGAATCGAATTATGAATCTTGAATCGAATCATGAATCATGAATTGTATCATGAAACATGAATTGAATCATGAATCATGAATTGAATCATGAATCATGAATCATGAATTGAATCATGAATCATGAATTGAATCATGAATCATGAATCGAATCATGAATCGAATCATGAATCATGAATCATGAATTGAATCATGAATTGTATCATGAATCATGAATCATGAATTGAATCATGAATCATGAATTGAATCATGAATCATGAATCATGAATCATGAATCGAATCATGAATCATGAGTTTAATCATGAATCATAAATTGAATCATGAATCATGAATTGAATCATAAATCATGAATCGAATCATAAATCATGAATCATGAATCATGATTCATGAATTGAATCATGAATCATGAATCATGAATTGAATCATGAATCATGAATCATGAATCATGAATCATGAATTGAATCATGAATCATGAATCATTTATCGAATCATGAATCATGAATCATGAATAATGAATCGAATCATGAATCATGAATTGAATCATGAATCATGAATCAAGAATCATGAATCGAAACATGAATCATGAATTGAATCATGTATCATGAATCATGAATCATGAATTGAATCATGAATCATGAATCGAATAATGAATCATGAATCATGAATCATGAATTGAATCATGAATCATGAATCAAGAATCATGATTCGAAACATGAATCATGAATTGAATAATGAATCATGAATCATGAATCATGAATTGAATCATGAATCATGAATCATGAATCGAATAATGAATCATGAATCATGAATCATGAATCGAATCATAAATCATGAATAATGAATCATGATTCATGAATTGAATCATGAATCATGAATTATGAATCGAATCATGAATCATGAATTGAATCATGAATCATGAATTATGTATCGAATCATGAATCATGATTCATGAATTGAATCATGAATCATGAATCGAATCATAAATCATGAATCATGAATCAGGATTCATGAATTGAATCATAAATCATGAATAATGAATCATGATTCATGAATTGAATCATGAATCATGAATTATGAATCGAATCATGAATCATGAATTGAATCATGAGTTGAATCATGAATCATAAATTGAATCATGAATCATGATTCATGAATTGAATCATGAATCATGAATCGAATCATAAATCATGAATCATGAATCAGGATTCATGAATTGAATCATGAATCATGCATTATGAATCGAATCAAGAATCATGAATTGAATCATGAGTTGAATCATGAATCATAAATTGAATCATGAATCATGAAATGAATCATGAATTGAATCATGAATTGAATCATGATTCATGAATCATGAATTGAATCATGAATCATGAATCATGAATCATGAATTTAATCATGAATCATGAATCATGAATCATGAATTCAATCATGAATCATGATTTGTATCAGGAATCAAATCATGAATTGAATCATGAATCATAAATCGAATCATGAATCATGAATTGAATCAGGAATCGAATCATGAATTGAATCATGAATCGAATCATGAATCGAATTATGAATCTTGAATCGAATCATGAATCATGAATTGTATCATGAAACATGAATTGAATCATGAATCATGAATTGAATCATGAATCATGAATCATGAATTGAATCATGAATCATGAATCATGAATTGAATCATGAATCATGAATCGAATCATGAATCGAATCATGAATCTTGAATCGAATCATGAATCATGAATTGTATCATGAATCATCAATCATGAATTGAATCATGAATCATGAATTGAATCATGAATCATGAATCATGAATCATGAATCGAATCATGAATCATGAATTGAATCATGAGTTTAATCATGAATCATAAATTGAATCATGAATCATGAATTGAATCATAAATCATGAATCGAATCATAAATCATGAATCATGAATCATGATTCATGAATTGAATCATGAATCATGAATTATGAATCGAATCATGAATCATGAATTGAATCATGAATCATGAATCATGAATCGAATCATGAATCATGAATCATGAATAATGAATCGAATCATGAATCATGAATTGAATCATGAATAATGAATCAAGAATCATGAATCGAAACATGAATCATGAATTGAATCATGAATCATGAATCATGATTCATGAATTGAATCATGAATCATGAATCGAATAATGAATCATGAATCATGAATCATGAATTGAATCATGAATCATGAATCAAGAATCATGAATCGAAACATGAATCATGAATTGAATAATGAATCATGAATCATGAATTGAATCATGAATCATGAATCATGAATCGAATAATGAATCATGAATCATGAATCGAATCATAAATCATGAATAATGAATCATGATTCATGAATTGAATCATGAATCATGAATTATGAATCGAATCATGAATCATGAATTGAATCATGAATCATGAATCATGAATCGAATCATGAATCATGAATTGAATCATGAGTTGAATCATGAATCATAAATTGAATCATGAATCATGATTCATGAATTGAATCATGAATCATGAATCGAATCATAAATAATGAATCATGAATCATGATTCATGAATTGAATCATGAATCATGCATTATGAATCGAATCATGAATCATGAATTGAATCATGAGTTGAATCATGAATCATAAATTGAATCATGAATCATAAAATGAATCATGAATTGAATCATGAATTGAATCATGATTCATGAATCATGAATTGAATCATGAATCATGAATCATGAATCATGAATTTAATCATGAATCATGAATCATGAATTCAATCATGAATCATGATTTGAATCAGGAATCAAATCATGAATTGAATCATGAATCATAAATCGAATCATGAATCATGAATTGAATCAGGAATCGAATCATGAATTGAATCATGAATCATGAATTGAATCATGATTTTAATTATGAATCATGAATCATGAATTGAATCATGAAACATGAATCATAAATCATGAATCATGAATCATGAATCATGAATCATGAATCATGAATCATGAATCATGAATCATGATCTGAATTATGAATTGAATCATGAATCATGAATCATGAATTAAATCATGAATCATGAATCATGAATTGAATCATGAATCGAATCATGAATCAAATTATGAATCTTGAATCGAATCATGAATCATGAATTGAATCATGAATCATGAATTGAATCATGAATCATGAATTGAATCATGAATCATGAATCATGAATTGAATCATGAATCATGAATTGAATCATGAATCATGAATCGAATCATTAATCGAATCATGAATCTTGAATCGAATCATGAATCATGAATTGTATCATGAATCATGAATCATGAATTGAATCATGAATCATGAATTGAATCATGAATCATGAATCATGAATCGAATCATGAATCATGAATTGAATCATGAGTTTAATCATGAATCATAAATTGAATCATGAATCATGAATCATGAATTGAATGATAAATCATGAATCGAATCATAAATCATGAATCATGAATCATGATTCATGAATTGAATCATGAATCATGAATCATGAATTGAATCATGAATCATGAATCATGAATTGAATCATGAATCATGAATCATGAATTGAATCATGAATCATGAATCATGAATCGAATCATGAATCATGAATCATGAATAATGAATCGAATCATGAATCATGAATTGAATCATGAATAATGAATCAAGAATCATGAATCGAAACATGAATCATGAATTGAATCATGAATCATGAATCATGAATCATGAATTGAATCATGAATCATGAATCGAATAATGAATCATGAATCATGAATCATGAATTGAATCATGAATCGAATAATGAATCATGAATCATGAATCATGAATTGAATCATGAATTGAATAATGAATCATGAATCATGAATCATGAATTGAATCATGAATCATGAATCATGAATCGAATAATGAATCATGAATCATGAATCATGAATTGAATCATGAATCATGAATCATGAATTAAATCATGAATCATGAATTGAATCATGAATCATGAATTGAATCATGAATTGAATCATGAATCATGAATCGAATCATGAATCATGAATTGAATCATAAATCATGAATCATTAATTATAAATTGAATCATAAATCATGAATCATGAATTGAATCATGAATCATAAATCGAATCATGAATCATGAATTGAATCATGAATTGAATCATGAATCATGAATCGAATCATGAATCATGAATTGAATCATGAATTGAATCATGAATTGAATCATGAATCATGAATTGAATCATGAATCATGAATCATAAATCGAATCATGAATCATGAATTGAATCATGAATTGAATCATGAATTGAATCATGAATCATGAATTGAATCATGAATCATGAATCATAAATCGAATCATGAATCATGAATTGAATCATGAATCGAATCATGAATTGAATCATTAATCATGAATTGAATCATGAATCATGAATTGAATCATGAATCATGAATTGAATCATGAATCATGAATTATGAATCATGAATTGAATCATAAATCATGAATCATGAATTGAATCATGAATCATGAATTGAATCATGAATCATGAATCGAATCATGAATCATGAATTGAATCATGAATCATGAATCATGATTTGAATCATGAATCATGAATCATGAATCATGAATCGAATCATGAATCATGAATCATGAATTGAATCATGAATCATGAATCGAATCATGAATCATGAATTGAAACATTAATTGAATCATAAATCATGAATCGAATCATGAATCATGATATGAATCATGAATCATGAATTGAATCATGAATCATGAATCGAATCATAAATCATGAATAATGAATCATGATTCATGAATTGAATCATGAATCATGAATTATGAATCGAATCATGAATCATGAATTGAATCATGAATCATGAATTATGTATCGAATCATGAATCATGATTCATGAATTGAATCATGAATCATGAATCGAATCATAAATCATGAATCATGAATCAGGATTCATGAATTGAATCATAAATCATGAATAATGAATCATGATTCATGAATTGAATCATGAATCATGAATTATGAATCGAATCATGAATCATGAATTGAATCATGAGTTGAATCATGAATCATAAATTGAATCATGAATCATGATTCATGAATTGAATCATGAATCATGAATCGAATCATAAATCATGAATCATGAATCAGGATTCATGAATTGAATCATGAATCATGCATTATGAATCGAATCATGAATCATGAATTGAATCATGAGTTGAATCATGAATCATAAATTGAATCATGAATCATGAAATGAATCATGAATTGAATCATGAATTGAATCATGATTCATGAATCATGAATTGAATCATGAATCATGAATCATGAATCATGAATTTAATCATGAATCATGAATCATGAATCATGAATTCAATCATGAATCATGATTTGTATCAGGAATCAAATCATGAATTGAATCATGAATCATAAATCGAATCATGAATCATGAATTGAATCAGGAATCGAATCATGAATTGAATCATGAATCGAATCATGAATCGAATTATGAATCTTGAATCGAATCATGAATCATGAATTGTATCATGAAACATGAATTGAATCATGAATCATGAATTGAATCATGAATCATGAATCATGAATTGAATCATGAATCATGAATCATGAACTGAATCATGAATCATGAATCGAATCATGAATCGAATCATGAATCTTGAATCGAATCATGAATCATGATTTGTATCATGAATCATGAATCATGAATTGAATCATGAATCATGAATTGAATCATGAATCATGAATCATGAATCATGAATCGAATCATGAATCATGAATTGAATCATGAGTTTAATCATGAATCATAAATTGAATCATGAATCATGAATTGAATCATAAATCATGAATCGAATCATAAATCATGAATCATGAATCATGATTCATGAATTGAATCATGAATCATGAATTATGAATCGAATCATGAATCATGAATTGAATCATGAATCATGAATCATGAATTGAATCATGAATCATGAATCATGAATAATGAATCGAATCATGAATCATGAATTGAATCATGAATAATGAATCAAGAATCATGAATCGAAACATGAATCATGAATTGAATCATGAATCATGAATCATGATTCATGAATTGAATCATGAATCATGAATCGAATAATGAATCATGAATCATGAATCATGAATTGAATCATGAATCATGAATCAAGAATCATGAATCGAAACATGAATCATGAATTGAATAATGAATCATGAATCATGAATTGAATCATGAATCATGAATCATGAATTGAATAATGAATCATGAATCATGAATCGAATCATAAATCATGAATAATGAATCATGATTCATGAATTGAATCATGAATCATGAATTATGAATCGAATCATGAATCATGAATTGAATCATGAATCATGAATCATGAATCGAATCATGAATCATGAATTGAATCATGAGTTGAATCATGAATCATAAATTGAATCATGAATCATAATTCATGAATTGAATCATGAATCATGAATCGAATCATAAATAATGAATCATGAATCATGATTCATGAATTGAATCATGAATCATGCATTATGAATCGAATCATGAATCATGAATTGAATCATGAGTTGAATCATGAATCATAAATTGAATCATGAATCATAAAATGAATCATGAATTGAATCATGAATTGAATCATGATTCATGAATCATGAATTGAATCATGAATCATGAATCATGAATCATGAATTTAATCATGAATCATGAATCATGAATTCAATCATGAATCATGATTTGAATCAGGAATCAAATCATGAATTGAATCATGAATCATAAATCGAATCATGAATCATGAATTGAATCAGGAATCGAATCATGAATTGAATCATGAATCATGAATTGAATCATGATTTTAATTATGAATCATGAATCATGAATTGAATCATGAAACATGAATCATAAATCATGAATCATGAATCATGAATCATGAATCATGAATCATGAATCATGAATCATGATCTGAATTATGAATTGAATCATGAATCATGAATCATGAATTAAATCATGAATCATGAATCATGAATTGAATCATGAATCGAATCATGAATCAAATTATGAATCTTGAATCGAATCATGAATCATGAATTGAATCATGAATCATGAATTGAATCATGAATCATGAATTGAATCATGAATCATGAATCATGAATTGAATCATGAATCATGAATTGAATCATGAATCATGAATCGAATCATTAATCGAATCATGAATCTTGAATCGAATCATGAATCATGAATTGTATCATGAATCATGAATCATGAATTGAATCATGAATCATGAATTGAATCATGAATCATGAATCATGAATCGAATCATGAATCATGAATTGAATCATGAGTTTAATCATGAATCATAAATTGAATCATGAATCATGAATCATGAATTGAATGATAAATCATGAATCGAATCATAAATCATGAATCATGAATCATGATTCATGAATTGAATCATGAATCATGAATCATGAATTGAATCATGAATCATGAATCATGAATTGAATCATGAATCATGAATCATGAATTGAATCATGAATCATGAATCATGAATCGAATCATGAATTGAATCATGAATCATGAATCATGAATTGAATCATGAATCATGAATCATGAATCGAATCATGAATCATGAATCATGAATAATGAATCGAATCATGAATCATGAATTGAATCATGAATAATGAATCAAGAATCATGAATCGAAACATGAATCATGAATTGAATCATGAATCATGAATCATGAATCATGAATTGAATCATGAATCATGAATCGAATAATGAATCATGAATCATGAATCATGAATTGAATCATGAATCGAATAATGAATCATGAATCATGAATTGAATCATGAATTGAATAATGAATCATGAATCATGAATCATGAATTGAATCATGAATCATGAATCATGAATCGAATAATGAATCATGAATCATGAATCATGAATTGAATCATGAATCATGAATCATGAATTAAATCATGAATCATGAATTGAATCATGAATCATGAATTGAATCATGAATTGAATCATGAATCATGAATCGAATCATGAATCATGAATTGAATCATAAATCATGAATCATTAATTATAAATTGAATCATAAATCATGAATCATGAATTGAATCATGAATCATAAATCGAATCATGAATCATGAATTGAATCATGAATTGAATCATGAATCATGAATCGAATCATGAATCATGAATTGAATCATGAATTGAATCATGAATTGAATCATGAATCATGAATTGAATCATGAATCATGAATCATAAATCGAATCATGAATCATGAATTGAATCATGAATTGAATCATGAATTGAATCATGAATCATGAATTGAATCATGAATCATGAATCATAAATCGAATCATGAATCATGAATTGAATCATGAATCGAATCATGAATTGAATCATTAATCATGAATTGAATCATGAATCATGAATTGAATCATGAATCATGAATTATGAATCATGAATTGAATCATAAATCATGAATCATGAATTGAATCATGAATCATGAATTGAATCATGAATCATGAATCGAATCATGTATCATGAATTGAATCATGAATCATGAATCATGATTTGAATCATGAATCATGAATCATGAATCATGAATCGAATCATGAATCATGAATCATGAATTGAATCATGAATCATGAATCGAATCATGAATCATGAATTGAAACATTAATTGAATCATAAATCATGAATCGAATCATGAATCATGATATGAATCATGAATCATGAATTGAATCATGAATCGTGAATCATGAATTGAATCATGTATCATGAATTGAATCAGGAATCGAATCATGAATTCAATTATGAATCATGAAATGAATCATGAGTCATGAATAATGAATTGAATCATGAATCATGAATCATGAATCATGAATTGAATCATGAATCATAAATTGAATCATGAATCATGAATTGAATCATGAGTTGAATCATGAATCATAAATTAAATCATGAATCATGAATCATGAATCGAATCATGAATCATGAATCATGAATCGAATCATGAATCATGAATTGAATCATGAATCATGAATTATGAAATATGAATCGAATCATGAATCATGAATCATGAATCGAATCATGAATCATGAATTGAATCATGAATCATGAATTATGAAATATGAATTGAATCATGAATCATGAATCATGAATTGTATCATGAATCATGAATCATGAATTGAATCATGAATCATGAATTGAATCATGAATCATGAATCATGAATCGAATCATGAATCATGAATCATGAATCGAATCATGAATCATGAATTGAATCATGAATCATGAATCATGAATTGAATCATGAATCATGAATCATGAATTAAATCACAAATCATGAATCATGAATCGAATCATGAATCATGAATCATGAATCGAATCATGAATCATGAATCATGAATTAAATCATGAATCATGAATTGAATCATGAATCATGAATTGAATCATGAATTGAATCATGAATCATGAATCGAATCATGAATCATGAATTGAATCATAAATCATGAATCATTAATCATAAATTGAATCATAAATCATGAATCATGAATTGAATCATGAATCATAAATCGAATCATGAATCATGAATTGAATCATGAATTGAATCATGAATCATGAATCGAATCATGAATCATGAATTGAATCATGAATTGAATCATGAATTGAATCATGAATCATGAATTGAATCATGAATCATGAATCATAAATCGAATCATGAATCATGAATTGAATCATGAATTGAATCATGAATTGAATCATGAATCATGAATTGAATCATGAATCATGAATCATAAATCGAATCATGAATCATGAATTGAATCATGAATCGAATCATGAATTGAATCATTAATCATGAATTGAATCATGAATCATGAATTGAATCATGAATCATGAATTATGAATCATGAATTGAATCATAAATCATGAATCATGAATTGAATCATGAATCATGAATTGAATCATGAATCATGAATCATGAATCGAATCATGAATCATGAATTGAATCATGAATCATGAATCATGAATTGAATCATGAATCATGATTAATGATTTGAATCATGAATCATGAATCATGAATCATGAATCGAATCATGAATCATGAATCATGAATTGAATCATGAATCATGAATCGAATCATGAATCATGAATTGAAACATTAATTGAATCATAAATCATGAATCGAATCATGAATCATGATATGAATCATGAATCATGAATTGAATCATGAATCGTGAATCATGAATTGAATCATGTATCATGAATTGAATCAGGAATCGAATCATGAATTGAATTATGAATCATGAAATGAATCATGAGTCATGAATAATGAATTGAATCATGAATCATGAATCATGAATCATGAATTGAATCATGAATCATGAATCGAATCATGAATCATGAATTGAATCATGAGTTGAATCATGAATCATAAATTGAATCATGAATCATGAATCGAATCATGAATCATGAATCATGAATCGAATCATGAATCATGAATTGAATCATGAATCATGAATTATGAAATATGAATCGAATCATGAATCATGAATCGAATCATGAATCATGAATTGAATCATGAATCATGAATTATGAAATATGAATTGAATCATGAATCATGAATCATGAATTGTATCATGAATCATGAATCATGAATTGAATCATGAATCATGAATTGAATCATGAATCATGAATCATGAATCGAATCATGAATCATGAATCGAATCATGAATCATGAATTGAATCATGAATCATGAATCATGAATTGAATCATGAATCATGAATCATGAATTAAATCATAAATCATGAATCATGAATCGAATCATGAATCATGAATCATGAATCATGAATCGAATCATGAATCATGAATTGAATCATGAATCATGAATCAAGAATCATGAATCGAAACATGAATCATGAGTTTAATCATGAGTCATGAATCATGAATCGAATAATGAATCATGAATAAAAAATCATGAATTGAATCATGAATCAAGAATCATGAATTGAAACATGAATCATGAATTGAATCATGAATCATGAATCATGAATCATGAATTGAATCATGAATCATGAATTGAATCATGAATCATGAATCGAATCATGAATCATGAATTGAATCATGAGTTTAATCATGAATCATAAATTGAATCATGAATCATGAATCATGAATCATGAATTGAATCATAAATCATGAATCGAATCATAAATCATGAATCATGAATGATGATTCATGAATTGAATCATGAATCATGAATCATGAATTGAATCATGAATCATGAATCATGAATTGAATCATGAATCATGAATCATGAATCGAATCATGAATCATAAATCATGAATAATGAATCGAATCATGAATCATGAATTGAATCATGAATAATGAATCAAGAATCATGAATCGAAACATAAATCATGAATTGAATCATGAATCATGAATCATGAATCATGAATTGAATCATGAATCATGAATCGAATAATGAATCATGAATCATGAATCATGAATTGAATCATGAATCATGAATCAAGAATCATGAATCGAAACATGAATCATGAATTGAATAATGAATCATGAATCATGAATTGAATCATGAATCATGAATCATGAATCGAATAATGAATCATGAATCATGAATCATGAATTGAATCATGAATCATGAATCATGAATTAAATCATGAATCATGAATTGAATCATGAATCATGAATTGAATCATGAATTAAATCATGAATCATGAATCGAATCATGAATCATGAATTGAATCATAAATCATGAATCATTAATCATAAATTGAATCATAAATCATGAATCATGAATTGAATCATGAATCATAAATCGAATCATGAATCATGAATTGAATCATGAATTGAATCATGAATCATGATTTGAATCATGAATCATGAATTGAATCATGAATTGAATCATGAATTGAATCATGAATCATGAATTGAATCATGAATCATGAATCATAAGTCGAATCATGAATCATGAATTGAATCATGAATTGAATCATGAATTGAATCATGAATCATGAATCGAATCATGAATCATGAATTGAATCATGAATTGAATCATGAATTGAATCATGAATCATGAATTGAATCATGAATCATGAATCATAAATCGAATCATGAATCATGAATTGAATCATGAATTGAATCATGAATTGAATCATGAATCATGAATTGAATCATGAATCATGAATCATAAATCGAATCATGAATCATGAATTGAATAATGAATCATGTATCATGAATCATGAATTGAATCATGAATCATGAATCATGAATCGAATAATGAATCATGAATCATGAATCATGAATCGAATCATAAATCATGAATAATGAATCATGATTCATGAATTGAATCATGAATCATGAATTATGAATCGAATCATGAATCATGAATTGAATCATGAATCATGAATTATGTATCGAATCATGAATCATGAATTGAATCATGAGTTGAATCATGAATCATAAATTGAATCATGAAGCATGATTCATGAATTGAATCATGAATCATGAATCGAATCATAAATCATGAATCATGAATCAGGATTCATGAATTGAATCATGAATCATGCATTATGAATCGAATCATGAATCATGAATTGAATCATGAGTTGAATCATGAATCATAAATTGAATCATGAATCATGAAATGAATCATGAATTGAATCATGAATTGAATCATGATTCATGAATCATGAATTGAATCATGAATCATGAATCATGAATTTAATCATGAATCATGAATCATGAATCATGAATTCAATCATGAATCATGATTTGTATCAGGAATCAAATCATGAATTGAATCATGAATCATAAATCGAATCATGAATCATGAATTGAATCAGGAATCGAATCATGAATTGAATCATGAATCGAATCATGAATCGAATTATGAATCTTGAATCGAATCATGAATCATGAATTGTATCATGAAACATGAATTGAATCATGAATCATGAATTGAATCATGAATCATGAATCATGAATTGAATCATGAATCATGAATCATGAATTGAATCATGAATCATGAATCGAATCATGAATCGAATCATGAATCTTGAATCGAATCATGAATCATGAATTGTATCATGAATCATGAATCATGAATTGAATCATGAATCATGAATTGAATCATGAATCATGAATCATGAATCATGAATCGAATCATGAATCATGAATTGAATCATGAGTTTAATCATGAATCATAAATTGAATCATGAATCATGAATTGAATCATAAATCATGAATCGAATCATAAATCATGAATCATGAATCATGATTCATGAATTGAATCATAAATCATGAATTATGAATCGAATCATGAATCATGAATTGAATCATGAATCATGAATCGAATCATGAATCATGAATCATGAATAATGAATCGAATCATGAATCATGAATTGAATCATGAATAATGAATCAAGAATCATGAATCGAAACATGAATCATGAATTGAATCATGAATCATGAATCATGATTCATGAATTGAATCATGAATCATGAATCGAATAATGAATCATGAATCATGAATCATGAATTGAATCATGAATCATGAATCAAGAATCATGAATCGAAACATGAATCATGAATTGAATAATGAATCATGAATCATGAATCATGAATTGAATCATGAATCATGAATCATGAATCGAATAATGAATCATGAATCATGAATCGAATCATAAATCATGAATAATGAATCATGATTCATGAATTGAATCATGAATCATGAATTATGAATCGAATCATGAATCATGAATTGAATCATGAATCATGAATCATGAATCGAATCATGAATCATGAATTGAATTATGAGTTGAATCATGAATCATAAATTGAATCATGAATCATGATTCATGAATTGAATCATGAATCATGAATCGAATCATAAATCATGAATCATGAATCATGATTCATGAATTGAATCATGAATCATGCATTATGAATCGAATCATGAATCATGAATTGAATCATGAGTTGAATCATGAATCATAAATTGAATCATGAATCATAAAATGAATCATGAATTGAATCATGAATTGAATCATGATTCATGAATCATGAATTGAATCATGAATCATGAATCATGAATCATGAATTTAATCATGAATCATGAATCATGAATTCAATCATGAATCATGATTTGAATCAGGAATCAAATCATGAATTGAATCATGAATCATAAATCGAATCATGAATCATGAATTGAATCAGGAATCGAATCATGAATTGAATCATGAATCATGAATTGAATCATGATTTTAATTATGAATCATGAATCATGAATTGAATCATGAAACATGAATCATAAATCATGAATCATGAATCATGAATCATGAATCATGAATCATGATCTGAATTATGAATTGAATCATGAATCATGAATTGAATCATAAATCATGAATCATGAATTGAATCATGAATCATGAATCATGAATTGAATCATGAATCGAATCATGAATCGAATTATGAATCTTGAATCGAATCATGAATCATGAATTGTATCATGAAACATGAATTGAATCATGAATCATGAATTGAATCATGAATCATGAATCATGAATTGAATCATGAATCATGAATTGAATCATGAATCATGAATCGAATCATTAATCGAATCATGAATCTTGAATCGAATCATGAATCATGAATTGTATCATGAATCATGAATCATGAATTGAATCATGAATCATGAATCATGAATTAAATCATGAATCATGAATTGAATCATGAATCATGAATTGAATCATGAATTGAATCATGAATCATGAATCGAATCATGAATCATGAATTGAATCATAAATCATGAATCATTAATTATAAATTGAATCATAAATCATGAATCATGAATTGAATCATGAATCATAAATCGAATCATGAATCATGAATTGAATCATGAATTGAATCATGAATCATGAATCGAATCATGAATCATGAATTGAATCATGAATTGAATCATGAATTGAATCATGAATCATGAATTGAATCATGAATCATGAATCATGAATTGAATCATGAATCATGAATCATGAATCGAATAATGAATCATGAATCATGAATCATGAATTGAATCATGAATCATGAATCATGAATTAAATCATGAATCATGAATTGAATCATGAATCATGAATTGAATCATGAATTGAATCATGAATCATGAATCGAATCATGAATCATGAATTGAATCATAAATCATGAATCATTAATTATAAATTGAATCATAAATCATGAATCATGAATTGAATCATGAATCATAAATCGAATCATGAATCATGAATTGAATCATGAATTGAATCATGAATCATGAATCGAATCATGAATCATGAATTGAATCATGAATTGAATCATGAATTGAATCATGAATCATGAATTGAATCATGAATCATGAATCATAAATCGAATCATGAATCATGAATTGAATCATGAATTGAATCATGAATTGAATCATGAATTGAATCATGAATCATGAATCATAAATCGAATCATGAATCATGAATTGAATCATGAATCGAATCATGAATTGAATCATTAATCATGAATTGAATCATGAATCATGAATTGAATCATGAATCATGAATTATGAATCATGAATTGAATCATAAATCATGAATCATGAATTGAATCATGAATCATGAATTGAATCATGAATCATGAATCGAATCATGAATCATGAATTGAATCATGAATCATGAATCATGAATTGAATCATGAATCATGATTAATGATTTGAATCATGAATCATGAATCATGAATCGAATCATGAATCATGAATCATGAATTGAATCATGAATCATGAATCGAATCATGAATCATGAATTGAAACATTAATTGAATCATAAATCATGAATCGAATCATGAATCATGATATGAATCATGAATCATGAATTGAATCATGAATCGTGAATCATGAATTGAATCATGTATCATGAATTGAATCAGGAATCGAATCATGAATTCAATTATGAATCATGAAATGAATCATGAGTCATGAATAATGAATTGAATCATGAATCATGAATCATGAATTGAATCATGAATCATAAATTGAATCATGAATCATGAATTGAATCATGAGTTGAATCATGAATCATAAATTGAATCATGAGTTGAATCATGAATCATGAATCGAATCATGAATCATGAATCATGAATCGAATCATGAATCATGAATCATGAATCGAATCATGAATCATGAATTGAATCATGAATCATGAATTATGAAATATGAATCGAATCATGAATCATGAATCATGAATCGAATCATGAATCATGAATTGAATCATGAATCATGAATTATGAAATATGAATTGAATCATGAATCATGAATCATGAATTGTATCATGAATCATGAATCATAAATTGAATCATGAATCATGAATTGAATCATGAATCATGAATCATGAATCGAATCATGAATCATGAATCATGAATCGAATCATGAATCATGAATTGAATCATGAATCATGAATCATGAATTGAATCATGAATCATGAATCATGAATTAAATCATAAATCATGAATCATGAATCGAATCATGAATCATGAATCGAATCATGAATCATGAATCATGAATCATGAATCGAATCATGAATCATGAATCATGAATTAAATCATGAATCATGAATTGAATCATGAATCATGAATTGAATCATGAATTGAATCATGAATCATGAATCGAATCATGAATCATGAATTGAATCATAAATCATGAATCATTAATCATAAATTGAATCATAAATCATGAATCATGAATTGAATCATGAATCATAAATCGAATCATGAATCATGAATTGAATCATGAATTGAATCATGAATCATGAATCGAATCATGAATCATGAATTGAATCATGAATTGAATCATGAATTGAATCATGAATCATGAATTGAATCATGAATCATGAATCATAAATCGAATCATGAATCATGAATTGAATCATGAATTGAATCATGAATTGAATCATGAATCATGAATTGAATCATGAATCATGAATCATAAATCGAATCATGAATCATGAATTGAATCATGAATCGAATCATGAATTGAATCATTAATCATGAATTGAATCATGAATCATGAATTGAATCATGAATCATGAATTATGAATCATGAATTGAATCATAAATCATGAATCATGAATTGAATCATGAATCATGAATTGAATCATGAATCATGAATCATGAATCGAATCATGAATCATGAATTGAATCATGAATCATGAATCATGAATTGAATCATGAATCATGATTAATGATTTGAATCATGAATCATGAATCATGAATCATGAATCGAATCATGAATCATGAATCATGAATTGAATCATGAATCATGAATCGAATCATGAATCATGAATTGAAACATTAATTGAATCATAAATCATGAATCGAATCATGAATCATGATATGAATCATGAATCATGAATTGAATCATGAATCGTGAATCATGAATTGAATCATGTATCATGAATTGAATCAGGAATCGAATCATGAATTGAATTATGAATCATGAAATGAATCATGAGTCATGAATAATGAATTGAATCATGAATCATGAATCATGAATCATGAATTGAATCATGAATCATGAATCGAATCATGAATCATGAATTGAATCATGAGTTGAATCATGAATCATAAATTGAATCATGAATCATGAATCATGAATCGAATCATGAATCATGAATCATGAATCGAATCATGAATCATGAATTGAATCATGAATCATGAATTATGAAATATGAATCGAATCATGAATCATGAATCATGAATCGAATCATGAATCATGAATTGAATCATGAATCATGAATTATGAAATATGAATTGAATCATGAATCATGAATCATGAATTGTATCATGAATCATGAATCATGAATTGAATCATGAATCATGAATTGAATCATGAATCATGAATCATGAATCGAATCATGAATCATGAATCATGAATCGAATCATGAATCATGAATTGAATCATGAATCATGAATCATGAATTGAATCATGAATCATGAATCATGAATTAAATCATAAATCATGAATCATGAATCGAATCATGAATCATGAATCATGAATCGAATCATGAATCATGAATTGAATCATGAATCATGAATCAAGAATCATGAATCGAAACATGAATCATGAGTTTAATCATGAGTCATGAATCATGAATCGAATAATGAATCATGAATAAAAAATCATGAATTGAATCATGAATCAAGAATCATGAATCGAAACATGAATCATGAATTGAATCATGAATCATGAATCATGAATCATGAATTGAATCATGAATCATGAATTGAATCATGAATCATGAATCATGAATCGAATCATGAATCATGAATTGAATCATGAGTTTAATCATGAATCATAAATTGAATCATGAATCATGAATCATGAATCATGAATTGAATCATAAATCATGAATCGAATCATAAATCATGAATCATGAATCATGATTCATGAATTGAATCATGAATCATGAATCATGAATTGAATCATGAATCATGAATCATGAATTGAATCATGAATCATGAATCATGAATCGAATCATGAATCATGAATCATGAATAATGAATCGAATCATGAATCATGAATTGAATCATGAATAATGAATCAAGAATCATGAATCGAAACATAAATCATGAATTGAATCATGAATCATGAATCATGAATCATGAATTGAATCATGAATCATGAATCGAATAATGAATCATGAATCATGAATCATGAATTGAATCATGAATCATGAATCAAGAATCATGAATCGAAACATGAATCATGAATTGAATAATGAATCATGAATCATGAATCATGAATTGAATCATGAATCATGAATCATGAATCGAATAATGAATCATGAATCATGAATCATGAATTGAATCATGAATCATGAATCATGAATTAAATCATGAATCATGAATTGAATCATGAATCATGAATTGAATCATGAATTGAATCATGAATCATGAATCGAATCATGAATCATGAATTGAATCATAAATCATGAATCATTAATCATAAATTGAATCATAAATCATGAATCATGAATTGAATCATGAATCATGAATCATGTATTGAATCATAAATCATGAATTGAATCATGAATCATGAATCATGAATCGAATCATGAATCATGAATCAAGATTCATGAATCGAATCATGAATTGAATCATGAATCATGAATCATGAATCATGAATTGAATCATGAATCATGAATCGAATCATGAATCATGAATCATGAATCATGAATTGAATCATGAATCGAATCATGAATCATGAATTGAATCATGAATTGAATCATAAATCATGAATCGAATCATGAATCATGAATTAAATAATAAATTGAATCATGAATCATGAATCGAATCATGAATTGAATCATGAATTGAATCAGGAATCATGAATCATGAATTGAATCATGAATCATGAATCATAAATCGATCCATGAATCATGAATTGAATCAGGAATCATGAATGGAATCATGAATCATGAATCGAATCAAGAATCATGAATCATGAAATTAATCATGAATCATGAATCATGAACTGATTTATGAATCATGAATCAAATCATGAATCATGAATTGAATCATTAATTGAATCATGAATTAAATTATGAATCATGAATCGAATCATGAATCATGAATCAAGAATCATGAATCGAATCATAAATCATGAATTGAATCATGAATCATGAATCATGTATTGAATCATAAATCATGAATCATAAATCATGAATTGAATCATGAATCATGAATCGAATCATGAATCATGGATCAAGAATCATAAATCGTAAATTGAATCATGAATCATTACTTGAATCATGAATTATGAATCATGAATTGAATCATGAATCATGAATCATGAATTGAATCATGAATCATGATTTGAATCATGAATCATGAATTGAACCATGAATCGTGAATCGAATCAAGAATCATGAATAATGAAATTAATCATGAATCATGAATCATGAATCAAATCATGAATCATGAATTGAATCATTAATTGAATCATGAATTGAATCATGAATCATGAATCGAATCATGAATCATGAATCAAGAATCATGAATCGAATCATAAATCATGAATTGAATCATGAATCATGAATCATGTATTGAATCATAAATCATGAATCATAAATCATGAATCGAATCATGAATCATGAATCATGAATCATAAATCAAATCATGAATTGAATCATGAATCATGAATTGAATCATGAATCATGAATAATGTATTGAATCATGAATCATGAATCATAAATCATGAATTGAATCATGAATAAAGAATCATGAATCGAATCATGAATCATGAATTGAATCATGAATCATGAATCATGTATTGAATCATAAATCATGAATCATAAATCATGAATTGAATCATGAATCATGAATCATGAATCATGAATCATGACTCGAATCATGAATCATGAATCAAGAATCATGAATCGAATTATGAACTGAATCATGAATTGAATCATGAATCATGAATCATGTATTGAATCATAAATCATGAATCATGAATCATGAATTGAATGATGAATCATGAATCGAATCATGAATCATGAATCATGAATTGAATCATGAATCGAATCATGAATCATGAATTAAATAATAAATTGAATCATGAATCATGAATCGAATCATGAATTGAATCATGAATTGAATCATGTATGATTAATTGAATCATGAATCATGAATCCTGAATCGAATCATGAATCATGAATCATGAATTGAATCATGAATTGAATCATGAATCATGAATCATGAATTGAATCATGAATCATGAATTGAATCATGAATCATGAATCGAATCATGAATTGAATCATGAATTGAATCATGAATCATGAATCATGAATTGAATCATGAATCATGAATCGAATCATGAATCATGAATTAAATCATGAATCATGAATCATGTATTGAATCATAAATCATGAATCATAAATCATGAATTGAATCATGAATCATGAATCATGAATCGAGTCATGAATCATGAATCAAGATTCATGAATCGAATCATGAATTGAATCATGAATCATGAATCATGAATCATGAATTGAATCATGAATCATGAATCATGAATCATGAATTGAATAATGAATCGAATCATGAATCATGAATTGAATCATGAATTGAATCATGAATCATGAATCGAATCATGAATCATGAATTAAATAATAAATTGAATCATGAATCATGAATCGAATCATGAATTGAATCATGAATTGAATCAGGAATCATGAATTGAATCATGAATCATGAATCGAATCATGAATCATGAATTAAATAATAAATTGAATCATGAATCTCAAATCGAATCATGAATTGAATCATGAATTGAATCAGGAATCATGAATTGAATCATGAATCATGAATCATGAATTAAATAATAAATTGAATCATGAATCTCAAATCGAATCATGAATTGAATCATGAATTGAATCAGGAATCATGAATTGAATCATGAATCATGAATCATGAATCATAAATCGATCCATGAATCATGAATTGAATCAGGAATCGAATCATGAATTGAATCATGAATCATGAATCATGAATCGAAACATAAATTATGAATCATGTATCATGAATTGAATCATGAATCATGAATCCTGAATCGAATCATGAATCATGAATCATGAATTGAATCATGAATTGAATCATGATTCATGAATCATGAATTGAATCATGAATCATGAATTGATTCATGAATCATGAATCATAAATCGAATCATGAATCATGAATTGAATCATGACTTATGAATTATGAATCATGAATTGAATCATGAATCATGAATTATGAATCATGAATTGAATCATGAATCATGAATCATGAATCATGAATCATGAATCATGAATTGAATCATGAATTGAATCATGAATCATGAATCATGAATCATAAATTGAATCATCAATCATGAATCATGAATTGAATCATGAATCATGAATCATGAATTGAATCATGAATCATGAATCATGAATTGAATCATGAATCATGAATCATGAATCGAATCATGAATCATGAATTCAATCATGAATCATGAATCATGAATCGAATTATGAATCATAAATCAAGAATCATGAATCGAATCATGAATCATGAATTGAATCATGAATCATGAATCATGAATTGAATCATGAATCATGAATTGAATCATAAATCATGAATCATGAATCAAATCATGAATTATGAATCAAGAATCATGAATCAAATCATGAATCATGAATTGAATCAAGAATCATGAATCATGAATCATGAATCATGAATCATGAATCATGAATCGAATAATGAATCATGAATCACGAATCATGAATTGAATCATGAATCGAATCATGAATCATGAATTGAATCATGAATTGAATCATGAATCATGAATCGAATCATGAATCATGAATCATAAATTGAATCATGAATCATGAATCGAATCATGAATCATAAATTGACTCATAAATCATGAATCATGAATCGAATCATGAATCATGAATTGAATCATGAATCATGAATCATGAATCGAATCATGAATCATGAATTGAATCGAGAATTGAATCATTAATCATTGAATCGAATCATGAATTATGAATTGAATCATGAATTGAATCATGAATCATGAATTGAATCATAAATTGAATCATGAATTGAATCATGAATTTAATCATGAATCATGAATTGAATCATGAATCAAGAATCATAAATCGAATCATGAATCATGAATTGAATCATGAATCAAATCATGAATCATGAATTTAATCATGAATAAATGAATCATGAATTGAATCAGGAATCATGAATCATGAATTGAATCATGAATCATGAATCATGAATCAAATAATGAATCATGAATCATGAATTGAATCATGAATCATGAATTGAATCATGAATCATGAATTGAATCATGAATTGAATCATGAATCATGAATCATGAATCATAAATTGAATCATGAATCGTGAATCATGATTCGAATGATGAATCATAAATTGAATCATGAATCATGAATCATGAATTGAATCATGAATTGAATCATGAATCATGAATTGAATCATAAATTGAATCATGAATTAAATCATGAATTGAATCATGAATCATGAATTGAATCATGAATCAAATCCTGAATTGAATCATGAATCGAATCATGAATTGAATAATGAATCATGAATTGAATCATGAATCATGAATCATAAATCATGAATTGAATCATTAATCATGAATTATGAAACATGAATTATGAATCATGAATTGAATCATGAATCATGAATTGAATCATGAATCATGAATTTAATCATGAATCATGAATCATGAATCATGAATTGAATCATGAATCATGAATCGAATCATGAATCATGAATTGAATCATGAATAAATGAATCATGAATTGAATCAGGAATCATGAATCATGAATCGAATCATGAATCATGAATCATGAATCATGTATTGAATTATAAATCATGAATCATAAATCATGAATTGAATCATGAATCATGAATCATGAATCGAATCATGAATCATGAATCAAGAATCATGAATCGAATCATGAATTGAATCATGAATCATGAATCATGAATTTAATCATGAATCATGATTTGAATCATGAATCATGAACTGAATCATGAATCATGAATCAAATCATGAATCATGAATTAAATCATTAATTAAATCATGAATCATGAATTGAATCATGAATCATGAATCGAATCATGAATCATGAATCAAGAATTGAATCATGAATCATGATTTGAATCATGAATCATGAATGGAATCATGAATCATGAATCGAAACAAGAATAATGAATCATGAAATTAATCATGAATCATGAATCATGAACTGATTTATGAATCATGAATCAAATCATGAATCATGAATTGAATCATTAATTGAATCATGAATTAAATTATGAATCATGAATCGAATCATGAATCATGAATCAAGAATCATGAATCGAATCATAAATCATGAATTGAATCATGAATCATGAATCATGTATTGAATCATAAATCATGAATCATAAATCATGAATTGAATCATGAATCATAAATCGAATCATGAATCATGAATCAAGAATCATAAATCGAAAATTGAATCATGAATCATGACTTGAATCATGAATTATGAATCATGAATTGAATCATGAATCATGAATTGAATCATGAATCATGATTTGAATCATGAATCATGAATTGAACCATGAATCGTGAATCGAATCAAGAATCATGAATCATGAAATTAATCATGAATCATGAATCATGAATCAAATCATGAATCATGAATTGAATCATGAATTGAATCATGAATTGAATCATGAATCGAATCATGAATCATGAATCAAGAATCATGAATCGAATCATAAATCATGAATTGAATCATGAATCATGAATCATGTATTGAATCATAAATCATGAATTGAATCATGAATCATGAATCATGAATCGAATCATGAATCATGAATCAAGAATCATAAATCGAATCATGAATTGAATCATGAATCATGAATTGAATCATGAATCATGAATCATGTATTGAATCATGAATCATGAATCATAAATCATGAATTGAATCATGAATAAAGAATCATGAATCGAATCATGAATCATGAATTGAATCATGAATCATGAATCATGTATTGAATCATAAATCATGAATTGAATCATGAATCATGAATCATGATTCGAATCATGAACTGAATCATGAATCATGAATCATGAATCATGAATTGAATCATGAATCATGAATCGAATCATGAATCATGAATCATGAATCATGAATTGAATCATGAATCAAATCATGAATCATGAATTAAATAATAAATTGAATCATGAATCATGAATCGAATCATGAATTGAATCATGAATTGAATCATGTATGATTAATTGAATCATGAATCAAGAATCATGAATCGAATCATGAATCATGAATTGAATCATGAATCATGAATCATGTATTGAATCATAAATCATGAATCATAAATCATGAATTGAATCATGAATCATGAATCATGAATCGAATCATGAATCATGAATCATGAATTGAATCATGAATCGAATCATGAATCATGAATTGAATCATGAATTGAATCATGAATCATGAATCGAATCATGAATCATGAATTAAATAATAAATTGAATCATGAATCATGAATCGAATCATGAATTAAATCATGAATTGAATCATGTATCATTAATTGAATCATGAATCATGAATCCTGAATTGAATCATGAATCATGAATCATGAATTGAATCATGAATTGAATCATGAATCATGAATCATGAATTGAATCATGAATCATGAATCGAATCATGAATCATGAATCATGAATTGAATCATGAATCGAATCATGAATCATGAATTGAATCATGAATTGAATCATAAATCATGAATCGAATCATGAATCATGAATTAAATAATAAATTGAATCAGGAATCATGAATCATGAATTGAATCATGAATCATGAATCATAAATCGATCCATGAATCATGAATTGAATCAGGAATCATGAATATAATCATGAATCATGAATCGAATCAAGAATCATGAATCATGAAATTAATCATGAATCATGAATCATGAACTGATTTATGAATCATGAATCAAATCATGAATCATGAATCGAATCATAAATCATGAATTGAATCATGAATCATGAATCATGTATTGAATCATAAATCATGAATCATAAATCATGAATTGAATCATGAATCATGAATCGAATAATGAATCATGAATCAAGAATCATAAATCGAAAATTGAATCATGAATCATGACTTGAATCATGAAATATGAATCATGAATTGAATCATGAATCATGAATCATGAATTGAATCATGAATCATGATTTGAATCATGAATCATGAATTGAACCATGAATCGTGAATCGAATCAAGAATCATGAATCATGAAATTAATCATGAATCATGAATCATGAATCAAATCATGAATCATGAATTGAATCATTAATTGAATCATGAATTGAATCATGAATCATGAATCGAATCATGAATCATGAATCATGAATCGAATCATAAATCATGAATTGAATCATGAATCAAGAATCATGTAATGAATCATAAATCATGAATCATAAATCATGAATTGAATCATGAATCATGAATCATGAATCGAATCATGAATCATGAATCAAGAATCATAAATCGAATCATGAATTGAATCATGAATCATGAATTGAATCATGAATCATGAATCATGTATTGAATCATGAATCATGAATCATAAATCATGAATTGAATCATGAATAAAGAATCATGAATCGAATCATGAATCATGAATTGAATCATGAATCATGAATCATGTATTGAATCATAAATTATGAATCATAAATCATGAATTGAATCATGAATCATGAATCATGATTCGAATCATGAACTGAATCATGAATCATGAATCATGAATCATGAATTGAATCATGAATCATGAATCGAATCATGAATCATGAATCATGAATCATGAATTGAATCATGAATCAAATCATGAATCATGAATTAAATAATAAATTAAATCATGAATCATGAATCGAATCATGAATTGAATCATGAATTGAATCATGTTCGATTAATTGAATCATGAATCATGAATCATGAATTGAATCATGAATCAAGAATCATGAATCGAATCATGAATCATGAATTGAATCATGAATCATGAATCATGTATTGAATCATAAATCATGAATCATAAATCATGAATTGAATCATGAATCATGAATCATGAATCGAATCATGAATCATGAATCATGAATTGAATCATGAATCGAATCATGAATCATGAATTGAATCATGAATTGAATCATGAATCATGAATCGAATCATGAATCATGAATTAGATAATAAATTGAATCATGAATCATGAATCGAATCATGAATTAAATCATGAATTGAATCATGTATCATTAATTGAATCATGAATCATGAATCCTGAATTGAATCATGAATCATGAATCATGAATTGAATCATGAATTGAATCATGAATCATGAATCATGAATTGAATCATGAATCATGAATTGAATCATGAATCAAGAATCATAAATCGAATCATGAATTATGAATTGAATCATGAATCATGAATCATGTATTGAATCATAAATCATGAATTGAATCATGAATCATGAATCATGAATCGAATTATGAATCATGAATCAAGATTCATGAATCGAATCATGAATTGAATCATGAATCATGAATCATGAATCATGAATTGAATCATGAATCATGAATCGAATCATGAATCATGAATCATGAATTGAATCATGAATCGAATCATGAATCATGAATTGAATCATGAATTGAATCATAAATCATGAATCGAATCATGAATCATGAATTAAATAATAAATTGAATCATGAATCATGAATCGAATCATGAATTGAATCATGAATTGAATCAGGAATCATGAATCATGAATTGAATCATGAATCATGAATCATAAATCGATCCATGAATCATGAATTGAATCAGGAATCCAATCATGAATTGAATCATGAATCATGAATCATGAATCGAAACATAAATTAGGAATCATGTATCATGAATTCAATCATGAATCATGAATCCTGAATCGAATCATGAATCATGAATCATGAATTGAATCATGAATTAAATCATGAATCATGAATCATGAATTGAATCATGAATTATGAATTGAATCATGAATCATGAATCATAAATAGAATCATGAATCATGAATTGAATCATGACTTATGAATTATGAATCATGAATTGAATCATGAATCATGAATTATGAATCATGAATTGAATCATGAATCATGAATCATGAATCATGAATCATGAATCATGAATTGAATCATGAATTGAATCATGAATCATAAATCATGAATCATGAATCATAAATTGAATCATCAATCATGAATCATGAATTGAATCATGAATTGTATCATAAATCATGAATCATGAATTGAATTATAAATCATGAATCATGAATCGAATCATGAATCATGAATTCAATCATGAATCATGAATTCAATCATGAATCATGAATCATGAATCATGAATCGAATTATGAATCATGAATCAAGAATCATGAATCGAATCATGAATCATGAATTGAATCATGAATCATGAATCATGAATTGAATCATAAATCATGAATCATGAATTGAATCATAAATCATGAATCATGAATCAAATCATGAATTATGAATCAAGAATCATGAATCAAATCATGAATCATGAATTGAATCAAGAATCAGGAATCAGGAATCGTAAATCATGAATCAAATCATGAATCATGAATCATGATTCATGAATCATAAATTGAATCATAAATCATGAATTGAATCATGAATCATGAATAATGAATCATGAATCATGAATTGAATCATGAATCGAATCATGAATCATGAATTGAATCATGAATTGAATCATGAATCATGAATCGAATCATGAATCATGAATCATAAATTGAATCATGAATCATGAATCGAATCATGAATCATAAATTGAATCATGAATCATGAATCGAATCATGAATCATGAATTGAATCATGAATCATGAATCATGAATCGAATCATGAATCATGAATTGAATCATGAATTGAATCATGAATCATGAATTGAATCATAAATTGAATCATGAATTGAATCATGAATTGAATCATGAATCATGAATTGAATCATGAATCAAATCATGAATTGAATCATGAATCGAATCATGAATTGAATAATGAATCATGAATTATGAAACATGAATCATGAATCATGAATCATGAATTGAATCATGAATCATGAATCATGAATTTAATCATGAATCATGAATCGAATCATGAATCATGAATCGAATCATAAATCATGAATTGAATCATGAATTGAATCATGAATAAATGAATCATATATTGAATCAGGAATCATGAATCATGAATCAAGAATCATGAATCAAATCATGAATTGAATCATGAATCATGAATTGAATCATAAATCATGAATCATGAATTGAATCATAAATCATGAATCATGAATCAAATCATGAATTATGAATCAAGAATCATGAATCAAATCATGAATCATGAATTGAATCAAGAATCAGGAATCAGGAATCGTAAATCATGAATCAAATCATGAATCATGAATCATGATTCATGAATCATAAATTGAATCATAAATCATGAATTGAATCATGAATCATGAATAATGAATCATGAATCATGAATTGAATCATGAATCGAATCATGAATCATGAATTGAATCATGAATTGAATCATGAATCATGAATCGAATCATGAATCATGAATCATAAATTGAATCATGAATCATGAATCGAATCATGAATCATAAATTGAATCATGAATCATGAATCGAATCATGAATCATGAATTGAATCATGAATCATGAATCATGAATCGAATCATGAATCATGAATTGAATCATGAATTGAATCATGAATCATGAATTGAATCATAAATTGAATCATGAATTGAATCATAAATCGAATCATGAATCATGAATTGAATCATGAATCAAATCATGAATTGAATCATGAATCGAATCATGAATTGAATAATGAATCATGAATTATGAAACATGAATCATGAATCATGAATCATGAATTGAATCATGAATCATGAATCATGAATTTAATCATGAATCATGAATCGAATCATGAATCATGAATCGAATCATAAATCATGAATTGAATCATGAATTGAATCATGAATAAATGAATCATATATTGAATCAGGAATCATGAATCATGAATCAAGAATCATGAATCAAATCATGAATTGAATCATGAATCATGAATTGAATCATGAATCATGAATCATGTATTGAATCATAAATCATGAATCATAAATCATGAATTAAATCATGAATCATGAATCATGAATCGAATCATGAATTGAATCATGAATCATGAATCATGAATTTAATCATGAATCATGATTTGAATCATGAATCATGAATTGAATCATGAATCATGAATCAAATCAAGAATCATGAATCATGAAATTAATCATGAATCATGAATCATGAACTGAATCATGAATCATGAATCAAATCATGAATCATTAATTGAATCATTAATTGAATCATGAATCATAAATCATGAATCATGAATCATAAATTGAATCATCAATCATGAATCATGAATTGAATCATGAATTGAATCATAAATCATGAATCATGAATTGAATCATAAATCATGAATCATGAATCGAATCATGAATCATGAATTCAATCATGAATCATGAATTCAATCATGAATCATGAATCATGAATCATGAATCGAATTATGAATCATGAATCAAGAATCATGAATCGAATCATGAATCATGAATTGAATCATGAATCATGAATCATGAATTGAATCATAAATCATGAATCATGAATTGAATCATAAATCATGAATCATGAATCAAATCATGAATTATGAATCAAGAATCATGAATCAAATCATGAATCATGAATTGAATCAAGAATCAGGAATCAGGAATAATGAATCATGAATCAAATCATGAATCATGAATCATGAATCATGATTCATGAATCATAAATTAAATCATAAATCATGAATTGAATCATGAATCATGAATAATGAATCATGAATCATGAATTGAATCATGAATCGAATCATGAATCATGAATTGAATCATGAATTGAATCATGAATCATGAATTGAATCATGAATCATGAAATGAATCATGAATTGAATCATGAATCATGAATCATGAATCATGAATCATGAATTGAATCATGAATTGAATCATGAATCATAAATCATGAATCATGAATCATAAATTGAATCATCAATCATGAATCATGAATTGAATCATGAATTGAATCATAAATCATGAATCATGAATTGAATCATAAATCATGAATCATAAATCATGAATCATGAATCGAATCATGAATCATGAATTCAATCATGAATCATGAATTCAATCATGAATCATGAATCATGAATCGAATTATGAATCATGAATCATAAATCATGAATCATGAATTGAATCATAAATCATGAATCATAAATCATGAATCATGAATCGAATCATGAATCATGAATTCAATCATGAATCATGAATTAAATCATGAATCATGAATCATGAATTGAATCATAAATCACGAATCATGAATTGAATCATAAATCATGAATCATGAATCAAATCATGAATTATGAATCAAGAATCATGAATCAAATCATGAATCATGAATTGAATCAAGAATCAGGAATCAGGAATCATGAATCAAATCATGAATCATGAATCATGAATCATGATTCATGAATCATAAATTGAATCATAAATCATGAATTGAATCATGAATCATGAATAATGAATCATGAATCATTTATTGAATCATGAATCGAATCATGAATCATGAATTGAATCATGAATTAAATCATGAATCATGAATCGAATCATGAATCATGAATCATAAATTGAATCATGAATCATGAATCGAATCATGAATCATAAATTGAATCATGAATCATGAATCGAATCATGAATCATGAATTGAATCATGAATCATGAATCATGAATCGAATCATGAATCATGAATTGAATCATGAATTGAATCATGAATCATGAATTGAATCATAAATTGAATCATTAATTGAATCATGAATTGAATCATGAATCATGAATCATGAATCATGAATCATAAATCGAATCATGAATCATGAATTGAATCATGAATCAAATCATGAATTGAATCATGAATCGAATCATGAATTGAATAATGAATCATGAATTGAATCATGAATCATGAATCATAAATCATGAATTGAATCATTAATCATGAATTATGAAACATGAATTATGAATCATGAATTGAATCATGAATCATGAATCATGAATTGAATCATGAATCATGAATTTAATCATGAATCATGAATCATGAATCGAATCATGAATCATGAATCGAATCATGAATCATGAATCGAATCATGAATCATGAATTGAATCATGAATTGAATCATGAATAAATGAATCATGTATTGAATCAGGAATCATGAATCATAAATCATGAATTGAATCATGAATCATGAATTGAATCATGAATCATGAATCATGTATTGAATCATAAATCATGAATCATAAATCATGAATTGAATCATGAATCATGAATCGAATCATGAATCATGAATCATGAATCATGTATTGAATCATAAATCATGAATCATAAATCATGAATTGAATCATGAATCATGAATCATGAATCGAATCATGAATTGAATCATGAATCATGAATCATGAATTTAATCATGAATCATGATTTGAATCATGAATCATGAATTGAATCATGAATCATGAATCAAATGAAGAATCATGAATCATGAAATTAATCATGAATCATGAATCATGAACTGAATCATGAATCATGAATCAAATCATGAATCATGAATTGAATCATTAATTGAATCATGAATCATGAATTGAATCATGAATCATGAATCGAATCATGAATCATGAATCGTATCATGAATCATGAATCAAGAATTGAATCATGAATCATGATTTGAATCATGAATCATGAATTGAATCATGAATCATGAATCGAATCAAGAATCATGAATCATGAATTGAATCATTAATTGAATCATGAATCATGAATTGAATCATGAATCATGAATCGAATCATGAATCATGAATCAAGAATCATGAATCGAATCATAAATCATGTATTGAATCGTAAATCATGAATCATAAATCATGAATTGAATCATGAATCATGAATCATGAATCAAATCATTAATCATGAATCAAAAATCATAAATCGAAAATTGAATCATGAATCATGACTTGAATCATGAATTATGAATCATGAATTGAATCATGAATCATGAATCATGAATTGAATCATGAATCATGATTTGAATCATGAATCATGAATTGAATCAAGAATCATGAATCGAATCAAGAATCATGAATCATGAAATGAATCATGAATCATGAATCATGAACTGAATCATGAATCATGAATCAAATCATGAATCATTAATTGAATCATGAATCATGAATTGAATCATGAATCATGAATCGAATCATGAATCATGAATCAAGAATCATGAATCGAATCATAAATCATGAATTGAATCATGAATCATGAATCATGTATTGAATCATAAATCATGAATCATAAATCATGAATTGAATCATGAATCATGAATCATGAATCGAGTCATGAATCAAGATTCATGAATCGAATCATGAATTGAATCATGAATCATGAATCATGAATCACGAATTGAATCATGAATCATGAATCGAATCATGAATCATGAATCATGAATTGAATCATGAATCGAATCATGAATCATGAATTGAATCATGAATTGAATCATGAATCATGAATCGAATCATGAATCATGAATTAAATAATAAATTGAATCATGAATCATGAATCATGAATCATAAATCAATCCATGAATCATGAATTGAATCAGGAATCGAATCATGAATTGAATCATGAATCATGAATCATGAATCGAAACATAAATTATGAATCATGTATCATGAATTGAATCATGAATCATGAATCCTGAATCGAATCATGAATCATGAATCATGAATTGAATCATAAATTGAATCATGATTCATGAATCATGAATTGAATCATGAATCATGAATCATAAATCGAATCATGAATCATGAATTGAATCATGACTTATGAATTATGAATCATGAATTGAATCATGAATCATGAATAATGAATCATGAATTGAATCATGAATCATGAATCATGAATCATGAATCATGAATCATGAATTGAATCATGAATTGAATCATGAATCATGAATCATGAATCATGAATCATAAATTGAATCATCAATCATGAATCATGAATTGAATCATGAATTGAATCATAAATCATGAATCATGAATCGAATAATGAATCATGAATCACGAATCATGAATTGAATCATGAATCGAATCATGAATCATGAATTGAATCATGAATTGAATCATGAATCATGAATCGAATCATGAATCATGAATCATGAATCATAAATTGAATCATGAATCATGAATTGAATCATGAATCATAAATTGAATCATGAATCATGAATCATAAATCATGAATTGAATCATGAATCATGAATCATGAATCGAATCATGAATTGAATCATGAATCATGAATTGAATCATGAATCATGAATAATGTATTGCATCATAAATCATGAATCATAAATCATGAATTGAATCATGAATCATGAATCATGAATCATGAATCATGACTCGATTCATGAATCATGAATCAAGAATCATGAATCGAATTATGAACTGAATCATGAATCATGAATCATGAATCATGAATTGAATGATGAATCATGAATCGAATCATGAATCATGAATCATGAATTGAATCATGAATCGAATCATGAATCATGAATTAAATAATAAATTGAATCATGAATCATGAATCGAATCATGAATTGAATCATGAATTGAATCATGAATTGAATCATGTATGATTAATTGAATCATTAATCATGAATCCTGAATCGAATCATGAATCATGAATCATGAATTGAATCATGAATTGAATCATGAATCATGAATTGAATCATGAATCATGAATTGAATCATGAATCATGAATCGAATCATGAATCATGAATTAAATCATGAATCATGAATCATGTATTGAATCATAAATCATGAATCATAAATCATGAATTGAATCATGAATCATGAATCATGAAACGAGTCATGAATCATGAATCAAGATTCATGAATCGAATCATGAATTGAATCATGAATCATGAATCATGAATCATGAATTGAATCATGAATCATGGATCGAATCATGAATCATGAATCATGAATCATGAATTGAATCATGAATCATGAATTGAATCACGAATCGAATCATGAATCATGAATTGAATCATGAATCATGAATCGAATCATGAATCATGAATTAAATAATAAATTGAATCATGAATCATGAATCGAATCATGAATTGAATCAGGAATCATGAATTGAATCATGAATCATGAATCATGAATCATAAATCGATCCATGAATCATGAATTGAATCAGGAATCGAATCATGAATTGAATCATGAATCATGAATCATGAATCGAAACATAAATTATGAATCATGTATCATGAATTGAATCATGAATCATGAATCCTGAATCGAATCATGAATCATGAATTGAATCATGAATTGAATCATGATTCATGAATCATGAATTGAATCATGAATCATGAATTGAATCATGAATCATGAATCATAAATTGAATCATGAATCATGAATTGAATCATGACTTATGAATTATGAATCATGAATTGAATCATGAATCATGAATTGAATCATGAATCATGAATCATGAATCATAAATTGAATCATGAATCGTGAATCATGATTCGAATGATGAATCATAAATTGAATCATGAATCATGAATCATGAATCATGAATCATGAATCGAATCATGAATCATGAATCATGAATCGAATCATGAATCATGAATTGAATCATGAATTGAATCATGAATCATGAATCATGAATCATGAATCATGAATTGAATCATGAATTGAATCATGAATCATGAATCATGAATCATGAATCATAAATTGAATCATCAATCATGAATCATGGATTGAATCATGAATTGAATCATAAATCATGAATCATGAATTGAATCATAAATCATGAATCATAAATCGAATCATGAATCATGAATTGAATCATGACTTATGAATTATGAATCATGAATTGAATCATGAATCATGAATTATGAATCATGAATTGAATCATGAATCATGAATCATGAATCATGAATCATGAATTGAATCATGAATTGAATCATGAATCATGAATCATGAATCATGAATCATAAATTGAATCATCAATCATGAATCATGAATTGAATCATGAATTGAATCATAAATCATGAATCATGAATTGAATCATGAATCATGAATTGAATCATGAATCATGAATCGAATCATGAATCATGAATTCAATCATGAATCATGAATCATGAATCAAATTATGAATCATGAATCAAGAATCATGAATCGAATCATGAATCATGAATTGAATCATGAATCATGAATCATGAATTGAATCATAAATCATGAATCATGAATTGAATCATAAATCATGAATCATGAATCAAATCATGAATTATGAATCAAGAATCATGAATCAAATCATGAATCATGAATTGAATCAAGAATCAGGAATCAGGAATCATGAATCATGAATCAAATCATGAATCATGAATCATGAATCATGAATCAAATCATGAATAATGAATCATGAATCATGAATCATGATTCATGAATCATGAATCAAATCATGAATCATGAATCAAATCATGAATAATGAATCATGAATTATGAATCATGAATCGTGATTCATGCATCATAAATTGAATCATGAATCATGAATCATAAATTGAATCATGAATCATGAATTGAATCATGAATCATGAATCATGAATTGAATCATGAATCATGAATCATGAATCGAATAATGAATCATGAATCACGAATCATGAATTGAATCATGAATCGAATCATGAATCATGAATTGAATCATGAATTGAATCATGAATCATGAATCGAATCATGAATCATGAATCGAATCATGAATCATGAATTGAATCAAGAATTGAATCATGAATCATGAATCGAATCATGAATCATAAATTGAATCATGAATCATGAATCATGAATCGAATCATGAATCATGAATTGAATCATGAATCATGAATCGAATCATGAATCATGAATTGAATCAAGAATTGAATCATTAATCATGAATCGAATCATGAATTATGAATTGAATCATGAATTGAATCATGAATCATGAATTGAATCATAAATTGAATCATGAATTGAATCATGAATTGAATCATGAATCATGAATTGAATCATAAATTGAATCATGAATTGAATCATGAATTGAATCATGAATTGAATCATGAATCATGAATTGAATCATGAATCAAGAATCATAAATCGAATCATGAATCATGAATTAAATCATGAATCAAATCATGAATCATGAATTTAATCATGAATAAATGAATCATGAATTGAATCAGGAATCATGAATCATGAATTGAATCATGAATCATGAATAATGAATCGAATAATGAATCATGAATCATGAATTGAATCATGAATCATGAATTGAATCATGAATCATGAATTGAATCATGAATTGAATCATGAATCATGAATTGAATCATGAATCATGAATTGAATCATGAATCATGAATCATGAATCATAAATTGAATCATGAATCGTGAATCATGATTCGAATGATGAATCATAAATTGAATCATGAATCATGAATCATGAATCATGAATCATGAATCGAATCATGAATCATGAATCATGAATCGAATCATGAATCATGAATTGAATCATGAATTGAATCATGAATCATGAATTGAATCATGAATCATGAATTGAATCATGAATCATGAATCATAAATCGAATCATGAATCATGAATTGAATCATGAATCAAATCCTGAATTGAATCATGAATCGAATCATGAATTGAATAATGAATCATGAATTGAATCATGAATCATGAATCATAAATCATGAATTGAATCATTAATCATGAATTATGAAACATGAATTATGAATCATGAATTGAATCATGAATCATGAATTGAATCATGAATCATGAATTTAATCATGAATCATGAATCATGAATCATGAATTGAATCATGAATCATGAATCGAATCATGAATCATAATTTTAATCATGAAGAATCATAAATTGAATCAGGAATCATGAATCATGAATCAAGAATCATGAATCAAATCATGAATTGAATCATGAATCATGAATTGAATCATGAATCATGAATTGAATCATGAATCATGAATCATGTATTGAATCATAAATCATGAATCATAAATCATGAATTGAATCATGAATCATGAATCATGAATCGAATCATGAATCATGAATCATGAATCATGTATTGAATCATAAATCATGAATCATAAATCATGAATTGAATCATGAATCATGAATCATGAATCGAATCATGAATCAAGAATCAAGAATCATGAATCGAATCATGAATTGAATCATGAATCATGAATCATGAATTTAATCATGAATCATGATTTGAATCATGAATCATGAATTGAATCATGAATCATGAATCAAATCAAGAATCATGAATCATGAAATTAATCATGAATCATGAATCATGAACTGAATCATGAATCATGAATCAAATCATGAATCATGAATTGAATCATTAATTAAATCATGAATCATGAATTGAATCATGAATCATGAATCGAATCATGAATCATGAATCAAGAATTGAATCATGAATCATGATTTGAATCATGAATCATGAATGGAATCATGAATCATGAATCGAATCAAGAATCATGAATCATGAACTGAATTATGAATCATGAATCAAATCATGAATCATGAATTGAATCATTAATTGAATCATGAATTGAATTATGAATCATGAATCGAATCATGAATCATGAATCATGAATCAAGAATCATGAATCGAATCATAAATCATGAATTGAATCATGAATCATGAATCATGTATTGAATCATAAATCATGAATCATAAATCATGAATTGAATCATGAATCATGAATCGAATCATGAATCATGAATCATGAATCATGAATTGAATCATGAATCGAATCATGAATCATGAATTAAATAATAAATTGAATCATGAATCATGAATCGAATCATGAATTGAATCATGAATTGAATCATGTATGATTAATTAAATCATGAATCATGAATCATGAATTGAATCATGAATCAAGAATCATGAATCGAATCATGAATCATGAATTGAATCATGAATCATGAATCATGTATTGAATCATAAATCATGAATCATAAATCATGAATTGAATCATGAATCATGAATCATGAATCGAATCATGAATCATGAATCAAGAATCATAAATCGAAAAATGAATCATGAATCATGACTTGAATCATGAATTATGAATCATGAATTGAATCATGAATCATGAATTGAATCATGAATCATAAATCATGAATTGAATCATGAATCATGATTTGAATCATGAATCATGAATTGAACCATGAATCGTGAATCGAATCAAGAATCATGAATCATGAAATTAATCATGAATCATGAGTCATGAATCAAATCATGAATCATGAATTGAATCATTAATTGAATCATGAATTTAATCATGAATCATGAATCGAATCATGAATCATGAATCGAATAATGAATCATGAATCGAATCATGAATCATGAATCAAGAATCATGAATCGAATCATAAATCATGAATTGAATCATGAATCATGAATCATGTATTGAATCATAAATCATGAATCATAAATCATGAATTGAATCATGAATCATGAATCATGTATTGAATCATAAATCATGAATCATAAATCATGAATTGAATCATGAATCATGAATCATGAATCGAATCATGAATCATAAATCCTGAATCGAATCATGAATCATGAATCATGAATTGAATCATGAATTGAATCATGAATCATGAATCATGTATTGAATCATGAATCATGAATCATAAATCATGAATTGAATCATGAATAAAGAATCATGAGTCGAATCATGAATCATGAATTGAATCATAAATCATGAATCATGTATTGAATCATAAATCATGAATCATAAATCATGAATTGAATCATGAATCATGAATCATGACTCGAATCATGAACTGAATCATGAATCATGAATCATGAATCATGAATTGAATCATGAATCATGAATCGAATCATGAATCATGAATCATGAATCATGAATCATGAATCATGAATCATGAATTGAATCATGAATCGAATCATGAATCATGAATTAAATAATAAATTGAATCATGAATCATGAATCGAATCATGAATTGAATCATGAATTGAATCATGTATGATTATTTGAATCATGAATCATGAATCCTGAATCGAATCATGAATCATGAATCATGAATTGAATCATGAATCATGAATTGAATCATGAATCAAGAATCATGAATCGAATCATGAATCATGAATTGAATCATGAATCATGAATCATGTATTGAATCATAAATCATGAATCATATATTATGAATTGAATCATAAATCATGAATCATGAATCGAATCATGAATCATGAATCATGAATTGAATCATGAATCGAATCATGAATCATGAATTGAATCATGAATTGAATCATGAATCATGAATCGAATCATGAATCATGAATTAAATAATAAATTGAATCATGAATCATGAATCGAATCATGAATTAAATCATGAATTGAATCATGAATCAATAATCATGAATTGAATCATGAATCAAGAATCATAAATCGAATCATGAATCATGAATTGAATCATGAATCATGAATCATGTATTGAATCATAAATCATGAATTGAATCATGAATCATGAATCGAATCATGAATTGAATCATGAATCATGAATCATGAATCATGAATTGAATCATGAATCATGAATCGAATCATGAATCATGAACCATGAATCATGAATTGAATCATGAATCGAATCATGAATCATGAATTGAATCTTGAATTGAATCTTAAATCATGAATCGAATCATGAATCATGAATTAAATAATAAATTGAATCATGAATCATGAATCAAATCATAATTTGAATCATGAATTGAATCAGGAATCATGAATCATGAATTGAATCATGAATCATGAATCATAAATCGATCCATGAATCATGAATTGAATCATGAATCATGAATCATAAATCGATCCATGAATCATGAATTGAATCAGGAATCGAATCATGAATTGAATCATGAATCATGAATCATGAATCATGAATCATAAATCGAATCATGTATCATGAATTGAATCATGAATCATGAATCCTGAATCGAATCATGAATCATGAATCATGAATTGAATCATGAATTAAATCATGAATCATGAATCATGAATTGAATCATGAATTATGAATTGAATCATGAATCATGAATCATAAATCGAATCATGAATCATGAATTGAATCATGACTTATGAATTATGAATCATGAATTGAATCATGAATCATGAATTATGAATCATGAATTGAATCATGAATCATGAATCTTGAATCATGAATTGAATCATGAATCATAAATCATGAATCATGAATCATAAATTGAATCATCAATCATGAATCATGAATTGAATCATGAATTGAATCATAAATCATGAATCATGAATTGAATCATAAATCATGAATCATGAATCGAATCATGAATCATGAATTCAATCATGAATCATGAATTCAATCATAAATCATGAATCATGAATCATGAATCGAATTATGAATCATGAATCAAGAATCATGAATCAAATCATGAATCATGAATTGAATCATGAATCATGAATCATGAATTGAATCATAAATCATGAATCATGAATTGAATCATAAATCATGAATCATGAATCAAATCATGAATTATGAATCAAGAACCATGAATCAAATCATGAATCATGAATTGAATCAAGAATCAGGAATCAGGAATCATGAATCATGAATCAAATCATGAATCATGAATCATGAATCATGATTCATGAATCATAAATTGAATCATAAATCATGAATTGAATCATGAATCATGAATCATGAATTGAATCATGAATCATGAATCATGAATTGAATCATGAATTGAATCATGAATCATGAATCGAATCATGAATCATGAATCATAAATTGAATCATGAATCATGAATCGAATCATGAATCATAAATTGAATCATGAATCATGAATCGAATCATGAATCATGAATTGAATCATGAATCATGAATCATGAATCGAATCATGAATCATGAATTGAAACATGAATTGAATCATGAATCATGAATTGAATCATAAATTGAATCATGACATGAATCATGAATTGAATCATGAATCATGAATCATAAATCGAATCATGAATCATGAATTGAATCATGAATCAAATCATGAATTGAATCATGAATCGAATCATGAATTGAATAATGAATCATGAATTGAATCATGAATCATGAATTGAATCATGAATTGAATCATAAATAAATGAATCATGTATTGAATCAGGAATCATGAATCATGAATCAAGAATCATGAATCAAATCATGAATTGAATCATGAATCATGAATTGAATCATGAATCATGAATCATGTATTGAATCATAAATCATGAATCATAAATCATGAATTGAATCATGAATCATGAATCGAATCATGAATCATGAATCATTTATTGAATCATAAATCATGAATCATAAATCATGAATTGAATCATGAATCATGAATCATGAATTTAATCATGAATCATGATTTGAATCATGAATCATGAATTGAATCATGAATCATGAATCAAATCAAGAATCATGAATCATGAAATTAATCATGAATCATGAATCATGAACTGAATCATGAATCAAATCATGAATCATGAATTGAATCATTATTTGAATCATGAATTATAAATCATGAATCATGAATCATAAATTGAATTATCAATCATGAATCATGAATTGAATCATGAATTGAATCATAAATCATGAATCATGAATTGAATCATAAATCATGAATCATGAATCGAATCATGAATTATGAATCAAGAATCATGAATCAAATCATGAATCATGAATTGAATCAAGAATCAGGAATAAGGAATCATGAATCATGAATCAAATCATGAATCATGAATCAGGAATCATGAATCATGATTCATGAATCATAAATTGAATCATAAATCATGAATTGAATCATGAATCATGAATAATGAATCATGAATCATGAATTGAATCATGAATCGAATCATGAATCATGAACTGAATCATGAATTGAATCATGAATCATGAATTGAATCATGAATCGAATCATGAATCATGAAATGAATCATGAATTAAATCATGAATCATGAATCATGAATCGAATCATGAATCATGAATTCAATCATGAATCATGAATTCAATCATGAATCATGAATCATGAATCAAATTATGAATCATGAATCAAGAATCATGAATCGAATCATGAATCATGAATTGAATCATGAATCCTGAATTGAATCATGAATCATGAATCCTGAATTGAATCATAAATCATGAATCATGAATTGAATCATAAATCATGAATCATGGATCAAATCATGAATTATGAATCAAGAATCATGAATTAAATCATGAATCATGAATTGAATCAAGAATCAGGAATCATGAATCATGATTCATGAATCATAAATTGAATCATAAATCATGAATTGAATCATGAATCATGAATAATGAATCATGAATCATGAATTGAAAAATGAATCGAATCATGAATCATGAATTGAATCATGAATTAAATCATGAATCATGAATCGAATCATGAATCATGAATCATAAATTGAATCATGAATCATGAATCGAATCATGAATCATAAATTGAATCATGAATCATGAATCGAATCATGAATCATGAATTAAATCATTAATCATGAATCATGAATCGAATCATGAATTGAATCATGAATTGAATCATGAATTGAATCATGAATCATGAATTAAATCATGAATCATGAATCATAAATTGAATCATGAATCATGAATCGAATCATGAATCATGAATTGAATCATGAATTGAATCATGAATCATGAATTGAATCATAAATTGAATCATGAATTGAATCATGAATTGAATCATGAATCATAAATTGAATCATGAATCATGAATCGAATCATGAATCATGAATTGAATCATTAATCATGAATCATGAATCGAATCATGAATTGAATCATGAATTGAATCATGAATTGAATCATGAATCATGAATTGAATCATGAATCATGAATCATAAATTGAATCATGAATCATGAATCGAATCATGAATTGAATCATGAATTGAATCATGTATGATTATTTGAATCATGAATCATGAATCCTGAATCGAATCATGAATCATGAATCATGAATTGAATCATGAATCATGAATTGAATCATGAATCAAGAATCATGAATCGAATCATGAATCATGAATTGAATCATGAATCATGAATCATGTATTGAATCATAAATCATGAATCATATATTATGAATTGAATCATAAATCATGAATCATGAATCGAATCATGAATCATGAATCATGAATTGAATCATGAATCGAATCATGAATCATGAATTGAATCATGAATTGAATCATGAATCATGAATCGAATCATGAATCATGAATTAAATAATAAATTGAATCATGAATCATGAATCGAATCATGAATTAAATCATGAATTGAATCATGAATCAATAATCATGAATTGAATCATGAATCAAGAATCATAAATCGAATCATGAATCATGAATTGAATCATGAATCATGAATCATGTATTGAATCATAAATCATGAATTGAATCATGAATCATGAATCGAATCATGAATTGAATCATGAATCATGAATCATGAATCATGAATTGAATCATGAATCATGAATCGAATCATGAATCATGAACCATGAATCATGAATTGAATCATGAATCGAATCATGAATCATGAATTGAATCTTGAATTGAATCTTAAATCATGAATCGAATCATGAATCATGAATTAAATAATAAATTGAATCATGAATCATGAATCAAATCATAATTTGAATCATGAATTGAATCAGGAATCATGAATCATGAATTGAATCATGAATCATGAATCATAAATCGATCCATGAATCATGAATTGAATCATGAATCATGAATCATAAATCGATCCATGAATCATGAATTGAATCAGGAATCGAATCATGAATTGAATCATGAATCATGAATCATGAATCATGAATCATAAATCGAATCATGTATCATGAATTGAATCATGAATCATGAATCCTGAATCGAATCATGAATCATGAATCATGAATTGAATCATGAATTAAATCATGAATCATGAATCATGAATTGAATCATGAATTATGAATTGAATCATGAATCATGAATCATAAATCGAATCATGAATCATGAATTGAATCATGACTTATGAATTATGAATCATGAATTGAATCATGAATCATGAATTATGAATCATGAATTGAATCATGAATCATGAATCTTGAATCATGAATTGAATCATGAATCATAAATCATGAATCATGAATCATAAATTGAATCATCAATCATGAATCATGAATTGAATCATGAATTGAATCATAAATCATGAATCATGAATTGAATCATAAATCATGAATCATGAATCGAATCATGAATCATGAATTCAATCATGAATCATGAATTCAATCATGAATCATGAATCATGAATCATGAATCGAATTATGAATCATGAATCAAGAATCATGAATCAAATCATGAATCATGAATTGAATCATGAATCATGAATCATGAATTGAATCATAAATCATGAATCATGAATTGAATCATAAATCATGAATCATGAATCAAATCATGAATTATGAATCAAGAACCATGAATCAAATCATGAATCATGATTTGAATCAAGAATCAGGAATCAGGAATCATGAATCATGAATCAAATCATGAATCATGAATCATGAATCATGATTCATGAATCATAAATTGAATCATAAATCATGAATTGAATCATGAATCATGAATCATGAATTGAATCATGAATCATGAATCATGAATTGAATCATGAATTGAATCATGAATCATGAATCGAATCATGAATCATGAATCATAAATTGAATCATGAATCATGAATCGAATCATGAATCATAAATTGAATCATGAATCATGAATCGAATCATGAATCATGAATTGAATCATGAATCATGAATCATGAATCGAATCATGAATCATGAATTGAAACATGAATTGAATCATGAATCATGAATTGAATCATAAATTGAATCATGACATGAATCATGAATTGAATCATGAATCATGAATCATAAATCGAATCATGAATCATGAATTGAATCATGAATCAAATCATGAATTGAATCATGAATCGAATCATGAATTGAATAATGAATCATGAATTGAATCATGAATCATGAATTGAATCATGAATTGAATCATAAATAAATGAATCATGTATTGAATCAGGAATCATGAATCATGAATCAAGAATCATGAATCAAATCATGAATTGAATCATGAATCATGAATTGAATCATGAATCATGAATCATGTATTGAATCATAAATCATGAATCATAAATCATGAATTGAATCATGAATCATGAATCGAATCATGAATCATGAATCATTTATTGAATCATAAATCATGAATCATAAATCATGAATTGAATCATGAATCATGAATCATGAATTTAATCATGAATCATGATTTGAATCATGAATCATGAATTGAATCATGAATCATGAATCAAATCAAGAATCATGAATCATGAAATTAATCATGAATCATGAATCATGAACTGAATCATGAATCAAATCATGAATCATGAATTGAATCATTATTTGAATCATGAATTATAAATCATGAATCATGAATCATAAATTGAATTATCAATCATGAATCATGAATTGAATCATGAATTGAATCATAAATCATGAATCATGAATTGAATCATAAATCATGAATCATGAATCGAATCATGAATTATGAATCAAGAATCATGAATCAAATCATGAATCATGAATTGAATCAAGAATCAGGAATAAGGAATCATGAATCATGAATCAAATCATGAATCATGAATCAGGAATCATGAATCATGATTCATGAATCATAAATTGAATCATAAATCATGAATTGAATCATGAATCATGAATAATGAATCATGAATCATGAATTGAATCATGAATCGAATCATGAATCATGAACTGAATCATGAAATGAATCATGAATCATGAATTGAATCATGAATCGAATCATGAATCATGAAATGAATCATGAATTAAATCATGAATCATGAATCATGAATCGAATCATGAATCATGAATTCAATCATGAATCATGAATTCAATCATGAATCATGAATCATGAATCAAATTATGAATCATGAATCAAGAATCATGAATCGAATCATGAATCATGAATTGAATCATGAATCCTGAATTGAATCATGAATCATGAATCCTGAATTGAATCATAAATCATGAATCATGAATTGAATCATAAATCATGAATCATGGATCAAATCATGAATTATGAATCAAGAATCATGAATTAAATCATGAATCATGAATTGAATCAAGAATCAGGAATCATGAATCATGATTCATGAATCATAAATTGAATCATAAATCATGAATTGAATCATGAATCATGAATAATGAATCATGAATCATGAATTGAAAAATGAATCGAATCATGAATCATGAATTGAATCATGAATTAAATCATGAATCATGAATCGAATCATGAATCATGAATCATAAATTGAATCATGAATCATGAATCGAATCATGAATCATAAATTGAATCATGAATCATGAATCGAATCATGAATCATGAATTAAATCATTAATCATGAATCATGAATCGAATCATGAATTGAATCATGAATTGAATCATGAATTGAATCATGAATCATGAATTAAATCATGAATCATGAATCATAAATTGAATCATGAATCATGAATCGAATCATGAATCATGAATTGAATCATGAATTGAATCATGAATCATGAATTGAATCATAAATTGAATCATGAATTGAATCATGAATTGAATCATGAATCATAAATTGAATCATGAATCATGAATCGAATCATGAATCATGAATTGAATCATTAATCATGAATCATGAATCGAATCATGAATTGAATCATGAATTGAATCATGAATTGAATCATGAATCATGAATTGAATCATGAATCATGAATCATAAATTGAATCATGAATCATGAATCGAATCATGAATCATGAATTGAATCATGAATTGAATCATGAATCATGAATTGAATCATAAATTGAATCATGAATTGAATCATGAATTGAATCATGAATCATGAATTGAATCATGAATCATGAATAATAAATCGAATCATGAATCATGAATTGAATCATGAATCAAATCATGAATTGAATCATGAATCGAATCATGAATTGAATAATGAATCATGAATTGAATCATGAATCATGAATCATAAATCATGAATTGAATCATTATTCATGAATTATGAAACATGAATTATGAATCATGAATTGAATCATGAATCATGAATCATGAATTGAATCAAGAATCATGAATCATGAATTTAATCATGAATCATGAATCATGAATCGAATCATGAATCATGAATCGAATCATGAATCATGAATTGAATCATGAATTGAATCATGAATAAATTAATCATGTATTGAATCAGGAATCATGAATCATGAATCAAGAATCATGAATCAAATCATGAATTGAATCATGAATCATGAATTGAATCATGAATCATGAATCATGTATTGAATCATAAATCATGAATCATAAATCATGAATTGAATCATGAATCATGAATTGAATCATGAATCATGAATCATGTATTGAATCATAAATCATGAATCATAAATCATGAATTGAATCATGAATCATGAATCATGAATCGAATCATGAATTGAATCATGAATCATGAATCATGAATTTAATCATGAATCATGATTTGAATCATGAATTGAATCATGAATCATGAATCAAATCAAGAATCATGAATCATGAAATTAATCATGAATCATGAATCATGAACTGAATCATGAATCATGAATCAAATCATGAATCATGAATTGAATCATTAATTGAATCATGAATCATGAATTGAATCATGAATCATGAATCGAATCATGAATCATGAATCGAATCATGAATCATGAATCAAGAATTGAATCATGAATCATGATTTGAATCATGAATCATGAATTGAATCATGAATCATGAATCGAATCAAGAATCATGAATCATAAAATTAATCATGAATCATGAACTGAATCATGAATCATGAATCAAATCATGAATCATGAATTGAATCATTAATTGAATCATGAATCATGAATTGAATCATGAATCATGAATCGAATCATGAATCATGAATCAAGAATCATGAATCGAATCATAAATCATGTATTGAATCATAAATCATGAATCATAAATCATGAATTGAATCATGAATCATGAATCATGAATCGAATCATGAATCATGAATCAAGAATCATAAATCGAAAATTGAATCATGAATCATGACTTGAATCATGAATTATGAATCATGAATTGAATCATGAATCATGAATCATGAATTGAATCATGAATCATGATTTCAATCATGAATCATGAATTGAATCAAGAATCATGAATCGAATCAAGAATCATGAATCATGAAATTAATCATGAATCATGAATCAAATCATGAATCATTAATTGAATCATGAATCATTAATTGAATCATGAATCATGAATCGAATCATGAATCATGAATCAAGAATCATGAATTGAATCATAAATCATGAATTGAATCATGAATCATGAATCATGTATTGAATCATAAATCATGAATCATGAATCATGAATCGAATCATGAATTGAATCATGAATCATGAATTGAATCATGAATCATGAATAATGTATTGAATCATGAATCATGAATCATAAATCATGAATTGAATCATGAATAAAGAATCATGAATCGAATAATGAATCATGAATTGAATCATGAATCATGAATCATGTATTGAATCATAAATCATGAATCATAAATCATGAATTGAATCATGAATCATGAATCAAGAATTGAATCATGAATCATGATTTGAATCATGAATCATGAATCATGAATCGAATCAAGAATCATGAATCATAAAATTAATCATGAATCATGAACTGAATCATGAATCATGAATCAAATCATGAATCATGAATTGAATCATTAATTGAATCATGAATCATGAATTGAATCATGAATCATGAATCGAATCATGAATCATGAATCAAGAATCATGAATCGAATCATAAATCATGTAATGAATCATAAATCATGAATCATAAATCATGAATTGAATCATGAATCATGAATCATGAATCGAATCATGAATCATGAATCAAGAATCATAAATCGAAAATTGAATCATGAATCATGACTTGAATCATGAATTATGAATCATGAATTGAATCATGAATCATGAATCATGAATTGAATCATGAATCATGATTTCAATCATGAATCATGAATTGAATCAAGAATCATGAATCGAATCAAGAATCATGAATCATGAAATTAATCATGAATCATGAATCAAATCATGAATCATTAATTGAATCATGAATCATTAATTGAATCATGAATCATGAATCGAATCATGAATCATGAATCAAGAATCATGAATTGAATCATAAATCATGAATTGAATCATGAATCATGAATCATGTATTGAATCATAAATCATGAATCATGAATCATGAATCGAATCATGAATTGAATCATGAATCATGAATTGAATCATGAATCATGAATAATGTATTGAATCATGAATCATGAATCATAAATCATGAATTGAATCATGAATAAAGAATCATGAATCGAATAATGAATCATGAATTGAATCATGAATCATGAATCATGTATTGAATCATAAATCATGAATCATAAATCATGAATTGAATCATGAATCATGAATCATGAATCATGACTCGAATCATGAATCATGAATCAAGAATCATGAATCGAATTATGAACTGAATCATGAATCATGAATCATGAATCATGAATTGAATGATTAATCATGAATCGAATCATGAATCATGAATCATGAATAATGAATTGAATCATGAATCAAATCATGAATCATGAATTAAATAATAAATTGAATCATGAATCGAATCATGAATTGAATCATGAATTGAATCATGTATGATTAATTGAATCATGAATCATGAATCCTGAATCGAATCATGAATCATGAATCATGAATTGAATCATGAATTGAATCATGAATCATGAATCATGAATTGAATCATGAATCATGAATTGAATCATGAATCATGAATCGAATCATGAATCATGAATTAAATCATGAATCATGAATCATGTATTGAATCATAAATCATGAATTATAAATCATGAATTGAATCATGAATCATGAATCATGAATCGAGTCATGAATCATGAATCAAGATTCATGAATCGAATCATGAATTGAATCATGAATCATGAATCATGAATTGAATCATGAATCATGAATCGAATCATGAATCATGAATTATGAATCATGAATTGAATCATGAATCGAATCATGAATCATGAATTGAATCATGAATTGAATCATGAATCATGAATCGAATCATGAATCATGAATTAAATAATAAATTGAATCATGAATCATAAATTGAATCATGAATTGAATCATGAATTGAATCAGGAATCATGAATTGAATCATGAATCATGAATCATGAATCATAAATCGATCCATGAATCATGAATTGAATCAGGAATCGAATCATGAATTGAATCATGAATCATGAATCATGAATCGAAACATAAATTATGAATCATGTATCATGAATTGAATCATGAATCATGAATCATGAATTGAATCATGAATCATGAATCGAATCATGAATCATGAATCATGAATCATGAATTGAATCATGAATCGAATCATGAATCATGAATTGAATCATGAATTGAATCATGAATCATGAATCGAATCATGAATCATGAATTAAATAATAAATTGAATCATGAATCATGAATCGAATCATGAATTGAATCATGAATTGAATCAGGAATCATGAATTGAATCATGAATCATGAATCATGAATCATAAATCGATCCATGAATCATGAATTGAATCAGGAATCGAATCATGAATTGAATCATGAATCATGAATCATGAATCGAAACATAAATTATGAATCATGTATCATGAATTGAATCATGAATCATGAATCCTGAATCGAATCATGAATCATGAATCATGAATTGAATCATGAATCATGAATCATGAATCGAAACATAAATTATGAATCATGTATCATGAATTGAATCATGAATCATGAATCCTGAATCGAATCATGAATCATGAATCATGAATTGAATCATGAATTGAATCATGATTCATGAATCATGAATTGAATCATGAATAAAGAATTGAATCATGAATCATGATTTGAATCATGAATCATGAATTGAATCATGAATTGAATCATGATTCATGAATCATGAATTGAATCATGAATAAAGAATTGAATCATGAATCATGATTTGAATCATGAATCATGAATTGAATCATGAATCATGAATCGAATCAAGAATCATGAATCATGAAATTAATCATGAATCATGAATCATGAACTGAATCATGAATCATGAATCAAATCATGAATCATGAATTGAATCATTAATTGAATCATGAATCATGAATTGAATCATGAATCATGAATCGAATCATGAATCATGAATCAAGAATCATGAATCGAATCATGAATCATGTATTGAATCATAAATCATGAATCATAAATCATGAATTGAATCATGAATCATGAATCATGAATCGAATCATGAATCATGAATCAAGAATCATAAATCGAATCATGAATTGAATCATGAATTGAATCATGAATCATGAATAATGTATTGAATCATGAATCATGAATCATAAATCATGAATTGAATCATGAATAAAGAATCATGAATCGAATCATGAATCATGAATTGAATCATGAATCATGAATCATGTATTGAATCATAAATCGTGAATCATAAATCATGAATTGAATCATGAATCATGAATCATGAATCATTAATCATGACTCGAATCATGAATCATGAATCAAGAATCATGAATCGAATTATGAACTGAATCATGAATCATGAATCATGAATCATGAATTAAATGATGAATCATGATTCGAATCATGAATCATGAATCATGAATCATGAATTGAATCATGAATCGAATCATGAATCATGAATTAAATAATAAATTGAATCATGAATCGAATTATGAATTGAATCATGAATTCAATCATATATGATTAATTGAATCATGAATCATGAATCCTGAATCGAATCATGAATCATGAATCATGAATTGAATCATGAATTGAATCATGAATCATGAATCATGAATTGAATCATGAATCATGAATTGAATCATGAATCATGAATCGAATCATGAATCATGAATTAAATCATGAATCATGAATCATGTATTGAATCATAAATCATGAATTATAAATCATGAATTGAATCATGAATCATGAATCATGAATCGAGTCATGAATCAAGATTCATGAATCGAATCATGAATTGAATCATGAATCATGAATCATGAATCATGAATTTAAACATGAATCATGAATCGAATCATGAATCATGAATCATGAATCATGAATTGAATCATGAATCGAATCATGAATCATGAATTGAATCATGAATCGAATCATGAATCATGAATCGAATCATGAATCATGAATTAAATAATAAATTGAATCATGAATCATGAATCGAATCATGAATTGAATCATGAATTGAATCAGGAATCATGAATTGAATCATGAATCATGAATCATGAATCATAAATCGATCCATGAATCATGAATTGAATCAGGAATCGAATCATGAATTGAATCATGAATCATGAATCATGAATCGAAACATAAATTATGAATCATGTATCATGAATTGAATCATGAATCATGAATCCTGAATCGAATCATGAATCATGAATCATGAATTGAATCATGAATTGAATCATGATTCATGAATCATGAATTGAATCATGAATCATGAATTGAATCATGAATCATGAATCATAAATCGAATCATGAATCATGAATTGAATCATGACTTATGAATTATGAATCATGAATTGAATCATGAATCATGAATTATGAATCATGAATTAAATCATGAATCATGAATCATGAATCATGAATCATGAATTGAATCATGAATTGAATCATGAATCATGAATCATGAATCATGAATCATAAATTGAATCATCAATCATGAATCATGAATTGAATCATGAATTGAATCACAAATCATGAATCATGAATTGAATCATGAATCATGAATCATGAATCGAATCATGAATCATGAATTCAATCATGAATCATGAATTCAATCATGAATCATGAATTCAATCATGAATCATGAATCGAATTATGAATCATGAATCAAGAATCATGAATCGAATCATGAATCATGAATTGAATCATGAATCATGAATTGAATCATAAATCATGAATTGAATCATGAATCATGAATCATGAATTGAATCATAAATCATGAATCATGAATCAAATCATGAATTATGAATCAAGAATCATGAATCAAATCATGAATCATGAATTGAATCAAGAATCAGGAATCATGAATCATGAATCATGAATCAAATCATGAATCATGAATCATGAATCAAATCATTAATCATGAATCATGAATCATGAATCATGATTCATGAACCATAAATTGAATCATGAATCATGAATCATAAATTGAATCATGAATCATGAATTGAATCATGAATCATGAATCATGAATCGAATCATGAATCATGAATCACGAATCATGAATTGAATCATGAATCGAATCATGAATCGAATCATGAATCATGAATTGAATCATAAATTGAATCATGAATCATGAATCGAATCATGAATCATAAATTGAATCATGAATCATGAATCATAAATCATGAATTGAATCATGAATCATGAATCATGAATCGAATCATGAATCATGAATCAAGAATCATAAATCGAATCATGAATTGAATCATGAATCATGAATTGAATCATGAATCATGAATAATGTATTGAATTATGAATCATGAATCATAAATCATGAATTGAATCATGAATAAAGAATCATGAATCGAATCATGAATCATGAATTGAATCATGAATCATGTATTGAATCATAAATCATGAATCATAAATCATGAATTGAATCATGAATCATGAATCATGAATCATGAATCATGACTCGAATCATGAATCATGAATCAAGAATCATGAATCGAATTATGAACTGAATCATGAATCATGAATCATGAATTGAATGATGAATCATGAATCGAATCATAAATCATGAATCATAAATCATGAATTGAATCATGAATCATGAATCATGAATCATGAATCATGACTCGAATCATGAATCATGAATCATGAATCATGAATTGAATCATGAATCGAATCATGAATCATGAATTGAATCATGAATTGAATCATGAATCATGAATCATGAATTGAATCATGAATCATGAATTGAATCATGAATCATGAATCGAATCATGAATCATGAATTAAATCATGAATCATGAATCATGTATTGAATCATAAATCATGAATCATAAATCATGAATTGAATCATGAATCATGAATCATGAATCGAGTCATGAATCATGAATCAAGATTCATGAATCGAATCATGAACTGAATCATGAATCATGAATCATGAATCATGAATTGAATCATGAATCATGAATCGAATCATGAATCATGAATCATGAATCATGAATTGAATCATGAATCGAATCATGAATCATGAATTGAATCATGAATTGAATCATGAATCATGAATCGAATCATGAATCATGAATTAAATAAGAAATTGAATCATGAATCATGAATCGAATCATGAATTGAATCATGAATCAAATCATGAATCATGAATCATGAATCAAATCATTAATCATGAATCATGAATCATGAATCATGAATCATAAATCATGAATTGAATCATGAATCATGAATCATGAATCGAATCATGAATCATGAATCAAGAATCATAAATCGAATCATGAATTGAATCATGAATCATGAATTGAATCATGAATCATGAATAATGTATTGAATTATGAATCATGAATCATAAATCATGAATTGAATCATGAATAAAGAATCATGAATCGAATCATGAATCATGAATTGAATCATGAATCATGTATTGAATCATAAATCATGAATCATAAATCATGAATTGAATCATGAATCATGAATCATGAATCATGAATCATGAATCATGAATCATGAATCATGACTCGAATCATGAATCATGAATCAAGAATCATGAATCGAATTATGAACTGAATCATGAATCATGAATCATGAATTGAATGATGAATCATGAATCGAATCATGAATCATGAATCATGAATCATGAATCATGAATCATGAATCATGAATTGAATCATGAATCGAATCATGAATCATGAATTAAATAATAAATTGAATCATGAATCATGAATCGAATCATGAATTGAATCATGAATTGAATCATGTATGATTAATTGAATCATGAATCATGAATCCTGAATCGAATCATGAATCATGAATCATGAATTGAATCATGAATTGAATCATGAATCATGAATCATGAATTGAATCATGAATCATGAATTGAATCATGAATCATGAATCGAATCATGAATCATGAATTAAATCATGAATCATGAATCATGTATTGAATCATAAATCATGAATCATAAATCATGAATTGAATCATGAATCATGAATCATGAATCGAGTCATGAATCATGAATCAAGATTCATGAATCGAATCATGAATTGAATCATGAATCATGAATCATGAATCATGAATTGAATCATGAATCATGAATCGAATCATGAATCATGAATCATGAATCATGAATCATGAATCATGAATCATGAATTGAATCATGAATCGAATCATGAATCATGAATTGAATCATGAATTGAATCATGAATCATGAATCGAATCATGAATCATGAATTAAATAATAAATTGAATCATGAATCATGAATCGAATCATGAATTGAATCATGAATTGAATCAAGAATCATGAATCAAATCATGAATCATGAATTGAATCAAGAATCAGGAATCATGAATCATGAATCATGAATCAAATCATGAATCATGAATCATGAATCAAATCATGAATCATGAATCATGAATCATGAATCATGAATCATGATTCATGAACCATAAATTGAATCATGAATCATGAATCATAAATTGAATCATGAATCATGAATTGAATCATGAATCATGAATTGAATCATGAATCATGAATCATGAATCGAATCATGAATCATGAATCACGAATCATGAATTGAATCATGAATCGAATCATGAATCGAATCATGAATCATGAATTGAATCATGAATCATGAATCGAATCATGAATCATAAATTGAATCATGAATCATGAATCATAAATCATGAATTGAATCATGAATCATGAATCATGAATCGAATCATGAATCATGAATCAAGAATCATAAATCGAATCATGAATTGAATCATGAATCATGAATTGAATCATGAATCAAGAATCATAAATCGAATCATGAATCATGAATTGAATCATGAATCAAATCATGAATTGAATCATGAATCGAATCATGAATTGAATAATGAATCATGAATTGAATCATGAATCATGAATTATAAATCATGAATTGAATCATTAATCATGAATAATGAAACATGAATTATGAATCATGAATTGAATCATGAATCATGAATTGAATCATGAATCATGAATCATGAATTGAATCATGAATCATGAATCATGAATCATGAATCGAATTATGAATCATGAATCAAGAATCATGAATCGAATCATGAATCATGAATTGAATCATGAATCATGAATCATGAATTGAATCATAAATCATGAATTGAATCATGAATCATGAATCATGAATTGAATCATAAATCATGAATCATGAATCAAATCATGAATTATGAATCAAGAATCATGAATCAAATCATGAATCATGAATTGAATCAAGAATCAGGAATCATGAATCATGAATCATGAATCAAATCATGAATCATGAATCATGAATCATGATTCATGAACCATAAATTGAATCATGAATCATGAATCATAAATTGAATCATGAATCATGAATTGAATCATGAATCATGAATCATGAATCGAATCATGAATCATGAATCACGAATCATGAATTGAATCATGAATCGAATCATGAATCGAATCATGAATCATGAATTGAATCATAAATTGAATCATGAATCATGATTTGAATCATGAATCATAAATTGAATCATGAATCATGAATCATAAATCATGAATTGAATCATGAATCATGAATCATGAATCGAATCATGAATCATGAATCAAGAATCATAAATCGAATCATGAATTGAATCATGAATCATGAATTGAATCATGAATCATGAATAATGTATTGAATTATGAATCATGAATCATAAATCATGAATTGAATCATGAATAAAGAATCATGAATCGAATCATGAATCATGAATTGAATCATGAATCATGTATTGAATCATAAATCATGAATCATAAATCATGAATTGAATCATGAATCATGAATCATGAATCATGAATCATGACTCGAATCATGAATCATGAATCAAGAATCATGAATCGAATTATGAACTGAATCATGAATCATGAATCATGAATTGAATGATGAATCATGAATCGAATCATGAATCATGAATCATGAATCATGAATTGAATCATGAATCGAATCATGAATCATGAATTAAATAATAAATTGAATCATGAATCATGAATCGAATCATGAATTGAATCATGAATTGAATCATGTATGATTAATTGAATCATGAATCATGAATCCTGAATCGAATCATGAATCATGAATCATGAATTGAATCATGAATTGAATCATGAATCATGAATCATGAATTGAATCATGAATCATGAATTGAATCATGAATCATGAATCGAATCATGAATCATGAATTAAATCATGAATCATGAATCATGTATTGAATCATAAATCATGAATCATAAATCATGAATTGAATCATGAATCATGAATCATGAATCGAGTCATGAATCATGAATCAAGATTCATGAATCGAATCATGAATTGAATCATGAATCATGAATCATGAATCATGAATTGAATCATGAATCATGAATCGAATCATGAATCATGAATCATGAATTGAATCATGAATCAAATCATGAATCATGAATTGAATCATGAATTGAATCATGAATCATGAATCGAATCATGAATCATGAATTAAATAATAAATTGAATCATGAATCATGAATCGAATCATGAATTGAATCATGAATTGAATCAGGAATCATGAATTGAATCATGAATCATGAATCATGAATCATAAATCGATCCATGAATCATGAATTGAATCAGGAATCGAATCATGAATTGAATCATGAATCATGAATCATGAATCGAAACATAAATTATGAATCATGTATCATGAATTGAATCATGAATCATGAATCCTTAATCGAATCATGAATCATGAATCATGAATTGAATCATGAATTGAATCATGATTCATGAATCATGAATTGAATCATGAATCATGAATTGAATCATGAATCATGAATCATAAATCGAATCATGAATCATGAATTGAATCATGACTTATGAATTATGAATCATGAATTGAATCATGAATCATGAATTATGAATCATGAATTGAATCATGAATCATGAATCATAAATCATGAATCATGAATTGAATCATGAATTGAATCATGAATCATGAATCATGAATCATGAATCATAAATTGAATCATCAATCATGAATCAATCATGAATCATGAATTGAATCATAAATCATGAATCATGAATCATGAATCGAATCATGAATCATGAATTCAATCATGAATCATGAATTCAATCATGAATCATGAATCGAATTATGAATCATGAATTAAATCATGAATCATGAATCATGAATTGAATCATAAATCATGAATCATGAATCAAATCATGAATCATGAATCATGAATCATGAATCATGATTCATGAATCATAAATTGAATCATGAATCATGAATTGAATCATGAAGCATGAATCATAAATTGAATCATGAATCATGAATCATGAATCGAATAATGAATCATGAATCATGAATCATGAATTGAATCATAAATCGAATCATGAATCATGAATTGAATCATGAATTGAATCATAAATTGAATCATGAATCATGAATCGAATCATGAATCATGAATCATGAATCATAAATTGAATCATGAATCATGAATCGAATCATGAATCATAAATTGAATCATGAATCATGAATCATGAATCGAATCATGAATCATGAATTGAATCATGAATCATGAATCATGAATCGAATCATGAATCATGAATTGAATCATGAATTATGAATTCAATCATGAATTGAATCATGAATCATGAATTGAATCATGAATCAAGAATCATAAATCGAATCATGAATCATGAATTGAATCATGAATCAAATCATGAATTGAATCATGAATCGAATCATGAATTGAATAATGAATCATGAATTGAATCATGAATCATGAATTATAAATCATGAATTGAATCATTAATCATGAATAATGAAACATGAATTATGAATCATGAATTGAATCATGAATCATGAATCATGAATTGAATCATGAATCATGAATCATGAATTGAATCATGAATCATGAATCATGAATCGAATCATGAATCATGAATCGAATCATGAATCATGAATTTAATCATGAATAAATGAATCATGAATTGAATCAGGAATCATGAATCATGAATCAAGAATCATGAATCAAATCATGAATTGAATCATGAATCATGAATTTAATCATGAATCAAGAATCATGTATTGAATCATAAATCATGAATCATAAATCATGAATCGAATCATGAATCATGAATCATGTATTGAATCATAAATCATGAATCATAAATCATGAATTGAATCATGAATCATGAATCAAGAATCGAATCATAAATCATGAATCAAGAATCATGAATCGAATCATGAATTGAATCATGAATCATGAATCATGAATCATGAATCAAGAATCATGAATCGAATCATGAATTGAATCATGAATCATAAATCAAGAATCATAAATCGAAAATTGAATCATGAATCATGAATCATGAATTGAATCATGAATCATGATTTGAAACATGAATCATAAATTGAATCATGAATCATGAATCGAATCAAGAATCATGAATCATGAAATTAATCTTGAAGCATGAATCATGAACTGAATCATGAATCATGAATCAAATCATGAATCATGAATTGAATCATTAATTGAATCATGAATCATGAATTGAATCATGAATCATGAATCGAATCATGAATCATGAATCAAGAATCATGAATCGAATCATAAATCATGAATTGAATCATGAATCATGAATCATGTATTGAATCATAAATCATGAATCATAAATCATGAATTGAATCATGAATCATGAATCATGAATCGAATCATGAATCATGAATCAAGAATCATAAATCGAATCATGAATTGAATCATGAATCATGAATTGAATCATGAATCATGTATTGAATCATGAATCATGAATCATAAATCATGAATTGAATCATGAATAAAGAATCATGAATCGAATCATGAATCATGAATCGAATCATGAATCATGAATCATGAATTGAATCAGGAATCGAATCATGAATCATGAATTAAATAATAAATTGAATCATGAATCATGAATCGAATCATGAATTGAATCATGAATTGAATCATGTATGATTAATTGAATCATGTATCATGAATCCTGAATCGAATCATGAATCATGAATCATGAATTGAATCATGAATTGAATCATGAATCATGAATTGAATCATGAATCATGAATTGAATCATGAATCATGAATTGAATCATGAATCATGAATCATGTATTGAATCATAAATCATGAATCATAAATTATGAATTGAATCATGAATCATGAATCATGAATCGAGTCATGAATCATGAATCAAGATTCATGAATCGAATCATGAATTGTATCATGAATCATGAATCATGAACCATGAATTGAATCATGAATCATGAATCGAATCATGAATCATGAATCATGAATCATGAATTGAATAATGAATCGAATCATGAATCATGAATTGAATCATGAATTGAATCATGAATCATGAATCGAATCATGAATCATGAATTAAATAATAAATTGAATCATGAATCATGAATCGAATCATGAATTGAATCATGAATTGAATCAGGAATCATGAATCATGAATCGAAACATAAATTATGAATCATGTATCATGAATTGAATCATGAATCATGAATCCTGAATTGAATCATGAATCATGAATCATGAATTGGATCATGAATTGAATCATGATTCATGAATCATGAATTGAATCAAGAATCATGAATTGAATCATGAATCATGAATTATAAATCGAATCATGAATCATGAATTGAATCATGAATCATGAATTATGAATCATGAATTGAATCATGAATCATGAATCATGAATCATGAATCATGAATTGAATCATGAATTGAATCATGAATCATGAATCATGAACTATGAATTGTATCATGAATCATGAATCGAATCATGAATCATGAATCATGAATTATGAATTGAATAATGAATCGAATCATGAATCATGAATTGAATCATGAATTGAATCATGAATCATGAATCGAATCATGAATCATGAATTAAATAATAAATTGAATCATGAATCATGAATCGAATCATGAATTGAATCATGAATTGAATCATGATTCATGAATCATGAATTGAATCAAGAATCATGAATTGAATCATGAATCATGAATTATAAATCGAATCATGAATCATGAATTGAATCATGAATCATGAATTATGAATCATGAATTGAATCATGAATCATGAATCATGAATCATGAATCATGAATCGAATCATGAATTGTATCATGAATCATGAATCATGAACCATGAATTGAATCATGAATCATGAATCGAATCATGAATCATGAATCATGAATCATGAATTGAATAATGAATCGAATCATGAATCATGAATTGAATCATGAATTGAATCATGAATCATGAATCGAATCATGAATCATGAATTAAATAATAAATTGAATCATGAATCATGAATCGAATCATGAATTGAATCATGAATTGAATCAGGAATCATGAATCATGAATCGAAACATAAATTATGAATCATGTATCATGAATTGCATCATGAATCATGAATCCTGAATTGAATCATGAATCATGAATCATGAATTGGATCATGAATTGAATCATGATTCATGAATCATGAATTGAATCAAGAATCATGAATTGAATCATGAATCATGAATTATAAATCGAATCATGAATCATGAATTGAATCATGAATCATGAATTATGAATCATGAATTGAATCATGAATCATGAATCGAATCATGAATCATGAATCAAGAATCATAAATCGAATCATGAATTGAATCATGAATCATGAATTGAATCATGAATCATGTATTGAATCATGAATCATGAATCATAAATCATGAATTGAATCATGAATAAAGAATCATGAATCGAATCATGAATCATGAATCGAATCATGAATCATGAATCATGAATTGAATCAGGAATCGAATCATGAATCATGAATTAAATAATAAATTGAATCATGAATCATGAATCGAATCATGAATTGAATCATGAATTGAATCATGTATGATTAATTGAATCATGTATCATGAATCCTGAATCGAATCATGAATCATGAATCATGAATTGAATCATGAATTGAATCATGAATCATGAATTGAATCATGAATCATGAATTGAATCATGAATCATGAATTGAATCATGAATCATGAATCATGTATTGAATCATAAATCATGAATCATAAATTATGAATTGAATCATGAATCATGAATCATGAATCGAGTCATGAATCATGAATCAAGATTCATGAATCGAATCATGAATTGTATCATGAATCATGAATCATGAACCATGAATTGAATCATGAATCATGAATCGAATCATGAATCATGAATCATGAATCATGAATTGAATAATGAATCGAATCATGAATCATGAATTGAATCATGAATTGAATCATGAATCATGAATCGAATCATGAATCATGAATTAAATAATAAATTGAATCATGAATCATGAATCGAATCATGAATTGAATCATGAATTGAATCAGGAATCATGAATCATGAATCGAAACATAAATTATGAATCATGTATCATGAATTGAATCATGAATCATGAATCCTGAATTGAATCATGAATCATGAATCATGAATTGGATCATGAATTGAATCATGATTCATGAATCATGAATTGAATCAAGAATCATGAATTGAATCATGAATCATGAATTATAAATCGAATCATGAATCATGAATTGAATCATGAATCATGAATTATGAATCATGAATTGAATCATGAATCATGAATCATGAATCATGAATCATGAATTGAATCATGAATTGAATCATGAATCATGAATCATGAACTATGAATTGTATCATGAATCATGAATCGAATCATGAATCATGAATCATGAATTATGAATTGAATAATGAATCGAATCATGAATCATGAATTGAATCATGAATTGAATCATGAATCATGAATCGAATCATGAATCATGAATTAAATAATAAATTGAATCATGAATCATGAATCGAATCATGAATTGAATCATGAATTGAATCATGATTCATGAATCATGAATTGAATCAAGAATCATGAATTGAATCATGAATCATGAATTATAAATCGAATCATGAATCATGAATTGAATCATGAATCATGAATTATGAATCATGAATTGAATCATGAATCATGAATCATGAATCATGAATCATGAATCGAATCATGAATTGTATCATGAATCATGAATCATGAACCATGAATTGAATCATGAATCATGAATCGAATCATGAATCATGAATCATGAATCATGAATTGAATAATGAATCGAATCATGAATCATGAATTGAATCATGAATTGAATCATGAATCATGAATCGAATCATGAATCATGAATTAAATAATAAATTGAATCATGAATCATGAATCGAATCATGAATTGAATCATGAATTGAATCAGGAATCATGAATCATGAATCGAAACATAAATTATGAATCATGTATCATGAATTGCATCATGAATCATGAATCCTGAATTGAATCATGAATCATGAATCATGAATTGGATCATGAATTGAATCATGATTCATGAATCATGAATTGAATCAAGAATCATGAATTGAATCATGAATCATGAATTATAAATCGAATCATGAATCATGAATTGAATCATGAATCATGAATTATGAATCATGAATTGAATCATGAATCATGAATCATGAATCATGAATCATGAATTGAATCATGAATTGAATCATGAATCATGAATCATGAATCATGAATCATAAATTGAATCATCAATCATGAATCATGAATTGAATCATGAATTGAATCATAAATCATGAATCATGAATTGAATCATGAATCATGAATCATGAATCGAATCATGAATCATGAATTCAATCATGAATCATGAATTCAATCATGAATCATGAATCATGAATCATAAATCGATCCATGAATCATGAATTGAATCAGGAATCGAATCATGAATTGAATCATGAATCATGAATCATGAATCGAAACATAAATTATGAATCATGTATCATGAATTGAATCATGAATCATGAATCCTGAATCGAATCATGAATCATGAATTGAATCATGAATTGAATCATGATTCATGAATCATGAATTGAATCAAGAATCATGAATTGAATCATGAATCATGAATTGAATCATGAATCATGAATCATAAATTGAATCATGAATCATGAATTGAATTATGACTTATGAATTATGAATCATGAATTGAATCATGAATCATGAATTATGAATCATGAATTGAATCATGAATCATGAATCATGAATCATGAATCATGAATCATGAATTGAATCATGAATCATGAATCATGAATCATGAATCATAAATTGAATCATCAATCATGAATCATGAATTGAATCATGAATTGAATCATAAATCATGAATCATGAATTGAATCATGAATCATAAATCATGAATCGAATCATGAATCATGAATTCAATCATGAATCATGAATTTAATCATGAATCATGAATTCAATCATGAATCATGAATCATGAATCGAATTATGAATCATGAATCTAGAATCATGAATCGAATCATGAATCATGAATTGAATCATGAATCATGAATCATGAATTGAATCATAAATCATGAATCATGAATTGAATCATAAATCATGAATCATGAATCAAATCATGAATTATGAATCAAGAATCATGAATCAAATCATGAATCATGAATTGAATCAAGAATCAGGAATCATGAGTCATGAATCATGAATCAAATCATGAATCATGAATCATGAATCATGAATCTTGAATCATGATTCATGAATCATAAATTGAATCATGAATCATGAATTGAATCATGAATCATGAATTGAATCATGAATCATGAATCATGAATCATGAATTGAATCATGAATCATGAATCATGAATCATGAATCATGACTCAAATCATGAATCATGAATCAAGAATCATGAATCGAATTATGAACTGAATCATGAATCATGAATCATGAATCATGAATCATGAATCATGAATTGAATCATGAATTGAATCATGAATGATGAATCATGAATTGAATCATGAATCATGAATGATGAATCATAAATTGAATCATGAATCATGAATCAAATCATGAATCATGAATCGAATCATGAATCATGAATTGAATCATGAATCATGAATTGAATCATGAATTGAATCATGAATCATGAATCGAATCATGAATCATGAATTGAATCATGAATTAAATCATGAATCATGAATTGAATCATGAATTGAATCATGAATCATGAATCATGAATTAAATCATGAATCATGAATCATGAATCGAATCATGAATCATGAATTGAATCATGAATCATGAATCATGAATTAAATCATGAATCATGAATCATGAATTGAATCATGAATCATAAATTGAATCATGAATCATGAATTATGAATTATGAATTGAATCATGAATCACGAATCATGAATTGAATTATGAATTATGAATTGAATCATGAATCATGAATCATGAATCATGAATTGAATCATGAATTGAATCATGAATCATGAATTGAATCATGAATTGAATCATGAATCATGAATTGAATCATGAATCATGAATCATGAATCGAATCATGAATCAAGAATCATGAATAATGAATTGAATCATGAATCATGAATCATGAATCATGAATCATGAATTGAATCATGAATCATGAATCATGAGTCAAATCATAAATCATGAATCATGAATCATAATTCATGAATTGAATCATGAATCATGAATCATGAATCGAATCTTGAATCGAATCATGAATTGAATCATGAATCATGAATTGAATCATGAATCATGAATCATGAATCATGAATCATAAATTGAATCATGAATCATGAAATGAATCATGAATCGAATCATGAATTGAATCATGAATCATGAATCATGAATTGAATCATGAATCATGAATCATGAATTAAATCTTGAATCATGAATTATGAATCATGAATTGAATCATGAATCATGAATTGAATCATGAATCATGAATCATGAATCATGAATTGAATCAGGAATCATGAATCATGAATTATGAATTGAATCATGAATCATGAATCATGAATCATGAATTAAATCATGAATCATGAATTATGAATCATGAATTAAATCATGAATCATGAATTATGAATCATGAATTGAATCATGAATCATGAATTGAATCATGAATCATGAATTATGAATCATGAATTGAATCATGAATCATGAATCATGAATTGAATCATGAATCATGAATCATGAATTGAATCATGAATCATGAATCATGAATCATGAATTGAATCATGAATCATGAATCATGAATTGAATCATGAATCATGAATTATGAATCATGAATTGAATCATGAATCATGAATCATGAATTGAATCATGAATCATGAATCATGAATTGAATCATGAATCATGAATTGAATCATGAATCATGTATCATGAATTATGAATCATGAATTGAATCATGATTCATGAATCATGAATTGAATCATGAATCATGAATTGAATCATGAATCATGAATCATGAATTGAATCATGAATTGAATCATGAATCATGAATCATGAATCGAATCATGAATCATGAATTGAATCATGAATCATAAATCATGAATTGAATCATGAATCATGAATCATGAATTGAATCATGAATTATGAATCATGAATTGAATCATGAATCATGAATTATGAATCATGAATTGAATCATGAATCATGAATCATGAATTGAATCATGAATCATGAATCAGGAATCATGAATCATGAAATGAATCATGAATCATGAATTATGAATCATGAATTAAATCATGATTCATGAATCATGAATCATGAATTGAATCATGAATTATGAATTGAATCATGAATCATGAATCATGAATCATGAATTGAATCATGAAATGAATCATGAATCATGAATTGAATCATGAATCATGAATCATGAATTGAATCATGAATCATGAATCATGAATTGAATCATAAATCATGAATTGAATCATGAATCATGAATCATGAATCATGAATTGAACCATGAATCATGAATCATGAATTGAATCATGAATCATGAATCGAATCATGAATCATGAATTGAATCATGAATCATGAATCATGAATTGAATCATGAATCATGAATCATGAATTGAATCATGAATCATGAATCATGAATTGAATCATGAATCATGAATCATGAATTAAATCATGAATCATGAATTATGAATCATGAATTGAATCATGAATCATGAATTATGAATTGAATCATGAATCATGAATCATGAATCATGAATTGAATCATGAATCATGAATCATGAGTCAAATCATAAATCATCAATCATGAATCATAATTCATGAATTGAATCATGAATCATGAATCATGAATCGAATCTTGAATCGAATCATGAATTGAATCATGAATCATGAATTGAATCATGAATCATGAATCATGAATCATGAATCATAAATCGAATCATGAATCATGAATTGAATCATGAATCGAATCATGAATTGAATCATGAATCATGAATCATGAATTGAATCATTAATCATGAATCATGAATTAAATCTTGAATCATGAATTATGAATCATGAATTGAATAATGAATCATGAATCATGAATTGAATCATGAATCATGAATCATGAATTGAATCATGAATCATGAATCATGAATCATGAATTATGAATCATGAATTGAATCATGAATCATGAATTATGAATCATGAATTGAATCATGAATCATGAATCATGAATCATGAATCATGAATTGAATCATGAATTGAATCATGAATCATGAATCATGAACTATGAATTGTATCATGAATCATGAATCGAATCATGAATCATGAATCATGAATTATGAATTGAATAATGAATCGAATCATGAATCATGAATTGAATCATGAATTGAATCATGAATCATGAATCGAATCATGAATCATGAATTAAATAATAAATTGAATCATGAATCATGAATCGAATCATGAATTGAATCATGAATTGAATCATGATTCATGAATCATGAATTGAATCAAGAATCATGAATTGAATCATGAATCATGAATTATAAATCGAATCATGAATCATGAATTGAATCATGAATCATGAATTATGAATCATGAATTGAATCATGAATCATGAATCATGAATCATGAATCATGAATCGAATCATGAATTGTATCATGAATCATGAATCATGAACCATGAATTGAATCATGAATCATGAATCGAATCATGAATCATGAATCATGAATCATGAATTGAATAATGAATCGAATCATGAATCATGAATTGAATCATGAATTGAATCATGAATCATGAATCGAATCATGAATCATGAATTAAATAATAAATTGAATCATGAATCATGAATCGAATCATGAATTGAATCATGAATTGAATCAGGAATCATGAATCATGAATCGAAACATAAATTATGAATCATGTATCATGAATTGCATCATGAATCATGAATCCTGAATTGAATCATGAATCATGAATCATGAATTGGATCATGAATTGAATCATGATTCATGAATCATGAATTGAATCAAGAATCATGAATTGAATCATGAATCATGAATTATAAATCGAATCATGAATCATGAATTGAATCATGAATCATGAATTATGAATCATGAATTGAATCATGAATCATGAATCATGAATCATGAATCATGAATTGAATCATGAATTGAATCATGAATCATGAATCATGAATCATGAATCATAAATTGAATCATCAATCATGAATCATGAATTGAATCATGAATTGAATCATAAATCATGAATCATGAATTGAATCATGAATCATGAATCATGAATCGAATCATGAATCATGAATTCAATCATGAATCATGAATTCAATCATGAATCATGAATCATGAATCATAAATCGATCCATGAATCATGAATTGAATCAGGAATCGAATCATGAATTGAATCATGAATCATGAATCATGAATCGAAACATAAATTATGAATCATGTATCATGAATTGAATCATGAATCATGAATCCTGAATCGAATCATGAATCATGAATTGAATCATGAATTGAATCATGATTCATGAATCATGAATTGAATCAAGAATCATGAATTGAATCATGAATCATGAATTGAATCATGAATCATGAATCATAAATTGAATCATGAATCATGAATTGAATTATGACTTATGAATTATGAATCATGAATTGAATCATGAATCATGAATTATGAATCATGAATTGAATCATGAATCATGAATCATGAATCATGAATCATGAATCATGAATTGAATCATGAATCATGAATCATGAATCATGAATCATAAATTGAATCATCAATCATGAATCATGAATTGAATCATGAATTGAATCATAAATCATGAATCATGAATTGAATCATGAATCATAAATCATGAATCGAATCATGAATCATGAATTCAATCATGAATCATGAATTTAATCATGAATCATGAATTCAATCATGAATCATGAATCATGAATCGAATTATGAATCATGAATCTAGAATCATGAATCGAATCATGAATCATGAATTGAATCATGAATCATGAATCATGAATTGAATCATAAATCATGAATCATGAATTGAATCATAAATCATGAATCATGAATCAAATCATGAATTATGAATCAAGAATCATGAATCAAATCATGAATCATGAATTGAATCAAGAATCAGGAATCATGAGTCATGAATCATGAATCAAATCATGAATCATGAATCATGAATCATGAATCTTGAATCATGATTCATGAATCATAAATTGAATCATGAATCATGAATTGAATCATGAATCATGAATTGAATCATGAATCATGAATCATGAATCATGAATTGAATCATGAATCATGAATCATGAATCATGAATCATGACTCGAATCATGAATCATGAATCAAGAATCATGAATCGAATTATGAACTGAATCATGAATCATGAATCATGAATCATGAATCATGAATCATGAATTGAATCATGAATTGAATCATGAATGATGAATCATGAATTGAATCATGAATCATGAATGATGAATCATAAATTGAATCATGAATCATGAATCAAATCATGAATCATGAATCGAATCATGAATCATGAATTGAATCATGAATCATGAATTGAATCATGAATTGAATCATGAATCATGAATCGAATCATGAATCATGAATTGAATCATGAATTAAATCATGAATCATGAATTGAATCATGAATTGAATCATGAATCATGAATCATGAATTAAATCATGAATCATGAATCATGAATCGAATCATGAATCATGAATTGAATCATGAATCATGAATCATGAATTAAATCATGAATCATGAATCATGAATTGAATCATGAATCATAAATTGAATCATGAATCATGAATTATGAATTATGAATTGAATCATGAATCACGAATCATGAATTGAATTATGAATTATGAATTGAATCATGAATCATGAATCATGAATCATGAATTGAATCATGAATTGAATCATGAATCATGAATTGAATCATGAATTGAATCATGAATCATGAATTGAATCATGAATCATGAATCATGAATCGAATCATGAATCAAGAATCATGAATAATGAATTGAATCATGAATCATGAATCATGAATCATGAATCATGAATTGAATCATGAATCATGAATCATGAGTCAAATCATAAATCATGAATCATGAATCATAATTCATGAATTGAATCATGAATCATGAATCATGAATCGAATCTTGAATCGAATCATGAATTGAATCATGAATCATGAATTGAATCATGAATCATGAATCATGAATCATGAATCATAAATTGAATCATGAATCATGAAATGAATCATGAATCGAATCATGAATTGAATCATGAATCATGAATCATGAATTGAATCATGAATCATGAATCATGAATTAAATCTTGAATCATGAATTATGAATCATGAATTGAATCATGAATCATGAATTGAATCATGAATCATGAATCATGAATCATGAATTGAATCAGGAATCATGAATCATGAATTATGAATTGAATCATGAATCATGAATCATGAATCATGAATTAAATCATGAATCATGAATTATGAATCATGAATTAAATCATGAATCATGAATTATGAATCATGAATTGAATCATGAATCATGAATTGAATCATGAATCATGAATTGAATCATGAATCATGAATTATGAATCATGAATTGAATCATGAATCATGAATCATGAATTGAATCATGAATCATGAATCATGAATTGAATCATGAATCATGAATCATGAATCATGAATTGAATCATGAATCATGAATCATGAATTGAATCATGAATCATGAATTATGAATCATGAATTGAATCATGAATCATGAATCATGAATTGAATCATGAATCATGAATCATGAATTGAATCATGAATCATGAATTGAATCATGAATCATGTATCATGAATTATGAATCATGAATTGAATCATGATTCATGAATCATGAATTGAATCATGAATCATGAATTGAATCATGAATCATGAATCATGAATTGAATCATGAATTGAATCATGAATCATGAATCATGAATCGAATCATGAATCATGAATTGAATCATGAATCATAAATCATGAATTGAATCATGAATCATGAATTGAATCATGAATTATGAATCATGAATTGAATCATGAATCATGAATTATGAATCATGAATTGAATCATGAATCATGAATCATGAATTGAATCATGAATCATGAATCAGGAATCATGAATCATGAAATGAATCATGAATCATGAATTATGAATCATGAATTAAATCATGATTCATGAATCATGAATCATGAATTGAATCATGAATTATGAATTGAATCATGAATCATGAATCATGAATCATGAATTGAATCATGAAATGAATCATGAATCATGAATTGAATCATGAATCATGAATCATGAATTGAATCATGAATCATGAATCATGAATTGAATCATAAATCATGAATTGAATCATGAATCATGAATCATGAATCATGAATTGAACCATGAATCATGAATCATGAATTGAATCATGAATCATGAATCGAATCATGAATCATGAATTGAATCATGAATCATGAATCATGAATTGAATCATGAATCATGAATCATGAATTGAATCATGAATCATGAATCATGAATTGAATCATGAATCATGAATCATGAATTAAATCATGAATCATGAATTATGAATCATGAATTGAATCATGAATCATGAATTATGAATTGAATCATGAATCATGAATCATGAATCATGAATTGAATCATGAATCATGAATCATGAGTCAAATCATAAATCATCAATCATGAATCATAATTCATGAATTGAATCATGAATCATGAATCATGAATCGAATCTTGAATCGAATCATGAATTGAATCATGAATCATGAATTGAATCATGAATCATGAATCATGAATCATGAATCATAAATCGAATCATGAATCATGAATTGAATCATGAATCGAATCATGAATTGAATCATGAATCATGAATCATGAATTGAATCATTAATCATGAATCATGAATTAAATCTTGAATCATGAATTATGAATCATGAATTGAATAATGAATCATGAATCATGAATTGAATCATGAATCATGAATCATGAATTGAATCATGAATCATGAATCATGAATCATGAATTATGAATCATGAATTGAATCATGAATCATGAATTGAATCATGAATCATGAATCATGAATTAAATCATGAATCATGAATTATGAATCATGAATTAAATCATGAATCATGAATCATGAATTGAGTCATGAATCATGAATCATGAATTGAATCATGAATCATGAATCATGAATTGAATCATGAATCATGAATCATGAATTGAAGCATGAATCATGAATCATGAATTGAATCATGAATCATGAATCATGAATCATGAATTGAATCATGAATCATGAATTGAATCATGAATTGAATCATGAATCATGAATCATGAATCGAATCATGAATCATGAATTGAATCATGAATCATGAATTGAATCATGAATCATGAACTATGAATCATGAATTGAATCATGAATCATGAATTATGAATCATGAATTGAATCATAAATCATGAATTGAATCATGAATCATGAATTGAATCATGAATCATAAATTGAATCATGAATCATAAATCATGAATCATGAATTGAATCATGAATAAAGAATTATGGATCATGAATTGAATCATGAATTATGAATTGAATCATGAATCATGAATCATGAATCATGAATCTTGAATCATGAATTGAATCATGAATTGAATCATGAATTGAATCATGAATCATGAATTGAATCATGAATCATGAATTGAATCATGAATCATGAATCATGAATCTTGAATCATGAATTGAATCATGAATTGAATCATGAATTGAATCATGAATTGAATCATGAATCATGAATTGAATCATGAATCATGAATGAGGAATCATGAATTGAATCATGAATCATGAATTAAATCATGAATCATGAATCATGAATTATGAATCATGAATTTAATCATGAATTATGAATTGAATCATGAATGATGAATCATGAATCATGAATCATGAATTGAATCATGAATCATGAATCATGAATTGAATCATGAATCATGAATCATGAATTGAATCATGAATCATGAATGATGAATCATGAATTGAATCATGAATGATGTATCATGAATTGAATCATGAATCATGAATCATGAATTGAATCATGAATCATGAATTATGAATCATGAATTGAATCATGAATCATGAATTATGAATCATGAATTGAATCATGAATTATGAATTGAATCATGAATCATGAATCATGAATCATGAATCATGAATTGAATCATGAATCATGAATCATGAATTGAATCATGAATCATGAATGATGAATCATGAATTGAATCATGAATGATGAATCATGAATTGAATCATGAATCATGAATTATGAATTATGAATTGAATCATGAATCATGAATTATGAATCATGAATTGAATTATGAATTATGAATTGAATCATGAATCATGAATCATGAATCATGAATTGAATCATGAATCATGAATCATGAATCGAATCATGAATCATGAATCATGAATCATGAATCATGAATCATGAATTGAATCATGAATTGAATCATGAATGATGAATCATGAATTGAATCATGAATCATGAATGATGAATCATAAATTGAATCATGAATCATGAATAGAATCATGAATCATGAATCGAATCATGAATCATGAATTGAATCATGAATCATGAATTGAATCATGAATTGAATCATGAATCATGAATCGAATCATGAATCATGAATTGAATCATGAATTAAATCATGAATCATGAATTGAATCATGAATTGAATCATGAATCATGAATCATGAATTGAATCATGAATCATGAATCGAATCATGAATCATGAATTGAATCATGAATCATGAATCATGAATTAAATCATGAATCATGAATCATGAATCATGAATTGAATCATGAATCATGAATTGAATCATGAATCATGAATTATGAATTATGAATTGAATCATGAATCATGAATCATGAATCATGAATTGAATTATGAATTATGAATTGAATCATGAATCATGAATCATGAATCATGAATTGAATCATGAATTGAATCATGAATCATGAATTGAATCATGAATTGAATCATGAATCATGAATCATGAATCATGAATTGAATCATGAATCATGAATCATGAATTGAATCATGAATCATGAATCATGAATTGAATCATGAATCATGAATCATGAATCATGAATTGAATCATGAATCATGAATTGAATCATGAATCATGAATCATGAATCGAATCATGAATCAAGAATCATGAATAATGAATTGAATCATGAATCATGAATCATGAATCATGAATCATGAATTGAATCATGAATCATGAATCATGAGTCAAATCATAAATCATGAATCATGAATCATAATTCATGAATTGAATCATGAATCATGAATCATGAATCGAATCTTGAATCGAATCATGAATTGAATCATGAATCATGAATTGAATCATGAATCATGAATTGAATCATGAATCATGAATCATGAATCATGAATCATAAATCGAATCATGAATCATGAATTGAATCATGAATCGAATCATGAATTGAATCATGAATCATGAATCATGAATTGAATCATGAATCATGAATCATGAATTAAATCTTGAATCATGAATTATGAATCATGAATTGAATCATGAATCATGAATCATGAATTGAATCATGAATCATGAATCATGAATCATGAATTGAATCATGAATCATGAATCATGAATTATGGATTGAATAATGAATCATGAATCATGAATCATGAATTAAATCATGAATCATGAATTATGAATCATGAATTAAATCATGAATCATGAATTATGAATCATGAATTGAATCATGAATCATGAATTATGAATCATGAATCATGAATTGAATCATGAATCATGAATCATGAATTGAATCATGAATCATGAATCATGAATTGAATCATGAATCATGAATCATGAATCATGAATTGAATCATGAATCATGAATTGAATCATGAATCATGAATTATGAATCATGAATTGAATCATGAATCATGAATCATGAATTGAATCATGAATCATGAATCATGAATTGAATCATGAATTGAATCATGAATCATGAATCATGAATTATGAATCATGAATTGAATCATGAATCGAATCATGAATCATGAATTGAATCATGAATCATAAATCATGAATTGAATCATGAATCATGAATCATGAATTGAATCATGAATCATGAATCATGAATCATGAATCGAATCATGAATCATGAATTGAATCATGAATCATGAATCATGAATCGAATCATGAATCATGAATTAAATCATGAATCATGAATCATGAATTGAATCATGAATCATGAATTGAATCATGAATCATGAATTATGAATTATGAATTGAATCATGAATCATGAATCATGAATTGAATTATGAATTATGAATTGAATCATGAATCATGAATCATGAATCATGAATTGAATCATGAATTGAATCATGAATCATGAATTGAATCATGAATTGAATCATGAATCATGAATTGAATCATGAATCATGAATCATGAATCGAATCATGAATCAAGAATCATGAATAATGAATTGAATCATGAATCATGAATCATGAATCATGAATCATGAATTGAATCATGAATCATGAATCATGAGTCAAATCATAAATCATGAATCATGAATCATAATTCATGAATTGAATCATGAATCATGAATCATGAATCGAATCTTGAATCGAATCATGAATTGAATCATGAATCATGAATTGAATCATGAATCATGAATCATGAATCATGAATCATAAATTGAATCATGAATCATGAAATGAATCATGAATCGAATCATGAATTGAATCATGAATCATGAATCATGAATTGAATCAT
>JAVHZZ010000304.1:0-92000 GCA_036250195.1 Mixophyes australis | reverse complement strand
AATCATGAATCATATCATGAATCATGAATCATTAATTAAATCATGAATCATGAATCATGAATTATGAATTGATTCATGAATCATGAATCATAAATTGAATCATGAATCGAGAATTGAATCAGGATTTGAATCATGAATTGAATCATGAATCATGAATTGAATCATGAATCATGAATCTTGAATCATGAATCATGAATTGAATCATGAATCATGAATTTTGAATCATGAATTGAATCATGAATAATGAATTGAATCATGAATCATGAATCATGAACCATAATTCATGAATTGAGTCATGAATTAAATCATGAATTGAATCATGAATTGAATCATGAATCAATTAATGAATTGAATCATGAATCATGAATTGAATCATGAATCATGAATCATGAATTGAATCATGAATCATGGATAATGAATCATGAATTGAATCATGAATTGAATCATAAATCATGAATCATGAATTGAATCATGAATCATAAATTGAATCATGAATCATGAATTGAATCATGAATAATGAATCATGAATTGAATCATGAATTGAATCATAAATCATGAATCATGAATTGAATCATTAATCATAAATTGAATCATGAATCATGAATTGAATCTCGAATTTAATCATGAATCATGAATGGAATCATAAATCATGAATTAAATCATGAATCATGAATCATGAATTGAATCATGAATCGAATCATGAATCATGAATCATAAATTGAATCATGAATCAGGAATTGAATCATGAATCATGAATCAAGAATCATGAATCGAATCAGGAATCATAAATTGAATCATGAATCATGACTCATGAATTGAATCATGAATCAGGAATCATGAATCGAATCATGAATCATGAATCATTAATTGAATCATGAATCATAAATTGAATCATGAATCATGAATTGAATCATGAATCAGGAATCATGAATCATATCATGAATCATGAATCATTAATTAAATCATGAATCATGAATCATGAATTGAATCATGAATTATAAATCATAAATTGAATCATGAATCATGAATTGAATCAGGATTTGAATCATGAATTGAATCATGAATCATGAATTGAATCATGAATCATGAATCTTGAATCATGAATCATGAATTGAATCATGAATCATGAATTTTGAATCATGAATTGAATCATGAATAATGAATTGAATCATGAATCATGAATCATGAATTGAATCATGGATCATGAATCGAATCATGAATTGAATCATGAATTAAATCATGAATCATGAATTGAATCATAGATCATGAATCATGAATCGAATCATGAATCATGAATCATGAATCATGAATTGAATCATGAATCATGAATCATGAATTGAATCATGAATCATGAATAATGAATTAAATCATGAATCATGAATTGAATTATGAATCAAATCATGAATCATGAATTAAATCATGAATTGAATCATGAATCATGAATTGAATCATGAATTAAATCATGAATCATGAATCATGAATTGAATCATGAATCATGAATCATGAATCGAATCATGAATCATGAATTGATTCATAAATCATGAATCATGAATCGAATCATGAATCATGAATCATGAATTGAATCATGAATCATGAATTATGAATCATGAATTGAATCATGAATCATGAATCATGAATTGAATCATAAATCATGAATCATGAATCGAATCATGAATCATGAATCATAAATTGAATCATGAATCATGAATTGAATCATGAATCATGAATCATGAATCATGAATCATAAATTGATTCATGAATCATGAATTATGAATCATAAATTGATTCATGAATCATGAATTATGAATCATGAATTGAATCATGAATCATGAATCATGAATCGAATCATGAATCATGAATTATGATTCATGAATTGAATCATGAATCATGAATCATGAACCATAATTCATGAATTGAATCAAGAATTGAATCATGAATTGAATCATGAATTGAATCATGAATCATGAACCATAATTCATGAATTGAATCAAGAATTGAATCATGAATTGAATCATGAATTGAATCATGAATCAATTAATGAATTGAATCATGAATCATGAATTAAATCATAAATCATGAATCATGAATCATGAATTGAAGCATGAATCATGAATAATGAATCATGAATTGAATCATGAATTGAATCATAAATCATGAATCATGAATTGAATCATGAATCATGAATCATAATATGAATCATGAATCATGAATTGAATCATGTATCATCAATAATGAATCATGAATTGAATCATGAATTGAATCATAAATCATGAATCATGAATTGAATCATGAATCATAAATTGAATCATGAATCATGAATTGAATCATGAATTTAATCATGAATCATGAATTGAATCATAAATCATGAATCATGAATTGAATCATGAATCATGAATCATAATATGAATCATGAATCATGAATTGAATCATGTATCATCAATAATGAATCATGAATTGAATCATGAATTGAATTATAAATCATGAATCATGAATTAAATCATGAATCATGAATCATAAATTGAATCATGAATCATGAATTGAATCATGAATTTAATCATGAATCATGAATCGAATCATGAATCATGAATCGAATCATGAATCATGAATTAAATCATGAATCATGAATCATGAATTGAATCATGAATCGAATCATGAATCATGAATCATAAATTGAATCATGAATCAGGAATTGAATCATGAATCATGAATCATGAATTGAATCATGAATCATAAATTGAATCATATATCATGAATCATGAATTGAATCATGAATCAGGAATCATGAATCGAATCATGAATCATGAATCATTAATTGAATCATGAATCATAAATTGAATCATGAATCATGAATCATGAATTGAATCATGAATCAGGAATCATGAATCGTATCATGAATCATGAATCATTAATTGAATCATGAATCATGAATCATGAATTATGAATTGAATCATGAATCATGAATCATAAATTGAATCATGAATCATGAATCATGAATCATAAATTGAATCATGAATCAGGAATTGAATCATGAATCATGAATCAAGAAATATGAATCGAATCATGAATCATAAATTGAATCATATATCATGAATCATGAATTGAATCATGAATCAGGAATCATGAATCGAATCATGAATCATGAATCATTAATTGAATCATGAATCATAAATTGAATCATGAATCATGAATTGAATCATGAATCAGGAATCATGAATCGTATCATGAATCATGAATCATTAATTGAATCATGAATCATAAATCATGAATCATGAATCGAATCATGAATCATGAATTATAAATTGAATCATGAATCATGAATTGAATCAGGATTTAAATCATGAATTGAATCATGAATCATGAATTGAATCATGAATCATGAATCTTGAATCATGAATTGAATCATGAATCATGAATTTTGAATCATGAATTGAATCATGAATAATGAATTGAATCATGAATCATGAATCATGAATTGAATCATGGATCATGAATCGAATCATGAATTGAATCATGAATTAAATCATGGATCATGAATCATGAATCGAATCATGAATCATGAATCATGAATCATGAATTGAATCATGAATCATGAATCATAAATTGAATCATGAATCATGAATCATGAATAATGAATTGAATCATGAATCATGATACATGAATTGAATCATGAATCATGAATCATGAATTGAATCATGAATCATGAATCATGAATTAAATCATGAATCATGAATCATGAATCATGAATTGAATCATGAATTATGAATCATGAATTGAATCATGAATTGAATCATAAATCATGAATCATGAATTGAATCATGAATCATGAATCATAATATGAATCATGAATCATGAATTGAATCATGTATCATCAATAATGAATCATGAATTGAATCATGAATTGAATCATAAATCATGAATCATGAATTGAATCATGAATCATGAATCATAAATTGAATCATGAATCATGAATTGAATCATGAATTTAATCATGAATCATGAATCGAATCATGAATCATGAATTAAATCATGAATCATGAATCATGAATTGAATCATGAATCGAATCATGAATCATGAATCATAAATTGAATCATGAATCAGGAATTGAATCATGAATCAAGAAATATGAATCGAATCATGAATCATAAATTGAATCATATATCATGAATCATGAATTGAATCATGAATCAGGAATCATGAATCGAATCATGAATCATGAATCATTAATTGAATCATGAATCATAAATTGAATCATGAATCATGAATCATGAATTGAATCATGAATCGAATCATGAATCATGAATCATAAATTGAATCATGAATCAGGAATTGAATCATGAATCATGAATCAAGAATCATGAATCGAATCAGGAATCATAAATTGAATCATGAATCATGACTCATGAATTGAATCATGAATCAGGAATCATGAATCGAATCATGAATCATGAATTGAATCATGAATCATAAATCATGAATCATGAATCATAAATTGATTCATGAATCATGAATTATGAATCATAAATTGATTCATGAATCATGAATTATGAATCATGAATTGAATCATGAATCATGATTAATGAATCGAATCATGAATCATGAATTATGATTCATGAATTGAATCATGAATCATGAATCATGAACCATAATTCATGAATTGAATCATGAATTAAATCATGAATTGAATCATGAATTGAATCATGAATCAATTAATGAATTGAATCATGAATCATGAATTGAATCATGAATCATGAATCATGAATTGAATCATGAATCATGGATAATGAATCATGAATTGAATCATGAATTGAATCATAAATCATGAATCATGAATTGAATCATGAATCATAAATTGAATCATGAATCATGAATTGAATCATGAATAATGAATCATGAATTGAATCATGAATTGAATCATAAATCATGAATCATGAATTGAATCATTAATCATAAATTGAATCATGAATCATGAATTGAATCTCGAATTTAATCATGAATCATGAATGGAATCATAAATCATGAATTAAATCATGAATCATGAATCATGAATTGAATCATGAATCGAATCATGAATCATGAATCATAAATTGAATCATGAATCAGGAATTGAATCATGAATCATAAATCAAGAATCATGAATCGAATCAGGAATCATAAATTGAATCATGAATCATGACTCATGAATTGAATCATGAATCAGGAATCATGAATCGAATCATGAATCATGAATCATTAATTGAATCATGAATCATAAATTGAATCATGAATCATGAATCATGAATTGAATCATGAATCAGGAATCATGAATCATATCATGAATCATGAATCATTAATTAAATCATGAATCATGAATCATGAATTGAATCATGAATCATAAATCATAAATTGAATCATGAATCATGAATTGAATCAGGATTTGAATCATGAATTGAATCATGAATCATGAATTGAATCATGAATCATGAATCTTGAATCATGAATCATGAATTGAATCATGAATCATGAATTTTGAATCATGAATTGAATCATGAATAATGAATTGAATCATGAATCATGAATCATGAATTGAATCATGGATCATGAATCGAATCATGAATTGAATCATGAATTAAATCATGAATCATGAATTGAATCATAGATCATGAATCATGAATCGAATCATGAATCATGAATCATGAATCATGAATTGAATCATGAATCATGAATCATGAATTGAATCATGAATCATGAATAATGAATTAAATCATGAATCATGAATTGAATTATGAATCAAATCATGAATCATGAATTAAATCATGAATTGAATCATGAATCATGAATTGAATCATGAATTAAATCATGAATCATGAATCATGAATTGAATCATGAATCATGAATCATGAATCGAATCATGAATCATGAATTGATTCATAAATCATGAATCATGAATCGAATCATGAATCATGAATCATGAATTGAATCATGAATCATGAATTATGAATCATGAATTGAATCATGAATCATGAATCATGAATTGAATCATAAATCATGAATCATGAATCGAATCATGAATCATGAATCATAAATTGAATCATGAATCATGAATTGAATCATGAATCATGAATCATGAATCATGAATCATAAATTGATTCATGAATCATGAATTATGAATCATAAATTGATTCATGAATCATGAATTATGAATCATGAATTGAATCATGAATCATGAATCATGAATCGAATCATGAATCATGAATTATGATTCATGAATTGAATCATGAATCATGAATCATGAACCATAATTCATGAATTGAATCAAGAATTGAATCATGAATTGAATCATGAATTGAATCATGAATCATGAACCATAATTCATGAATTGAATCAAGAATTGAATCATGAATTGAATCATGAATTGAATCATGAATCAATTAATGAATTGAATCATGAATCATGAATTAAATCATAAATCATGAATCATGAATCATGAATTGAAGCATGAATCATGAATAATGAATCATGAATTGAATCATGAATTGAATCATAAATCATGAATCATGAATTGAATCATGAATCATGAATCATAATATGAATCATGAATTGAATCATGTATCATCAATAATGAATCATGAATTGAATCATGAATTGAATCATAAATCATGAATCATGAATTGAATCATGAATCATAAATTGAATCATGAATCATGAATTGAATCATGAATTTAATCATGAATCATGAATTGAATCATAAATCATGAATCATGAATTGAATCATGAATCATGAATCATAATATGAATCATGAATCATGAATTGAATCATGTATCATCAATAATGAATCATGAATTGAATCATGAATTGAATCATAAATCATGAATCATGAATTAAATCATGAATCATGAATCATAAATTGAATCATGAATCATGAATTGAATCATGAATTTAATCATGAATCATGAATCGAATCATGAATCATGAATCGAATCATGAATCATGAATCGAATCATGAATCATGAATTAAATCATGAATCATGAATCATGAATTGAATCATGAATCGAATCATGAATCATGAATCATAAATTGAATCATGAATCAGGAATTGAATCATGAATCATGAATCATGAATTGAATCATGAATCAGGAATCATGAATCGAATCATGAATCATAAATTGAATCATATATCATGAATCATGAATTGAATCATGAATCAGGAATCATGAATCGAATCATGAATCATGAATCATTAATTGAATCATGAATCATAAATTGAATCATGAATCATGAATTGAATCATGAATCAGGAATCATGAATCGTATCATGAATCATGAATCATTAATTGAATCATGAATCATGAATCATGAATTATGAATTGAATCATGAATCATGAATCATAAATTGAATCATGAATCATGAATCATGAATCATAAATTGAATCATGAATCAGGAATTGAATCATGAATCATGAATCAAGAAATATGAATCGAATCATGAATCATAAATTGAATCATATATCATGAATCATGAATTGAATCATGAATCAGGAATCATGAATCGAATCATGAATCATGAATTGAATCATGTATCATCAATAATGAATCATGAATTGAATCATGAATTGAATCATAAATCATGAATCATGAATTAAATCATGAATCATGAATCATAAATTGAATCATGAATCATGAATTGAATCATGAATTTAATCATGAATCATGAATCGAATCATGAATCATGAATCGAATCATGAATCATGAATTAAATCATGAATCATGAATCATGAATTGAATCATGAATCGAATCATGAATCATGAATCATAAATTGAATCATGAATCAGGAATTGAATCATGAATCATGAATCATGAATTGAATCATGAATCAGGAATCATGAATCGAATCATGAATCATAAATTGAATCATATATCATGAATCATGAATTGAATCATGAATCAGGAATCATGAATCGAATCATGAATCATGAATCATTAATTGAATCATGAATCATAAATTGAATCATGAATCATGAATCATGAATTGAATCATGAATCAGGAATCATGAATCGTATCATGAATCATGAATCATTAATTGAATCATGAATCATGAATCATGAATTATGAATTGAATCATGAATCATGAATCATAAATTGAATCATGAATCATGAATCATGAATCATAAATTGAATCATGAATCAGGAATTGAATCATGAATCATGAATCAAGAAATATGAATCGAATCATGAATCAAAAATTGAATCATATATCATGAATCATGAATTGAATCATGAATCAGGAATCATGAATCGAATCATGAATCATGAATCATTAATTGAATCATGAATCATAAATTGAATCATGAATCATGAATTGAATCATGAATCAGGAATCATGAATCGTATCATGAATCATGAATCATTAATTGAATCATGAATCATAAATCATGAATCATGAATCGAATCATGAATCATGAATTATAAATTGAATCATGAATCATGAATTGAATCAGGATTTAAATCATGAATTGAATCATGAATCATGAATTGAATCATGAATCATGAATCTTGAATCATGAATTGAATCATGAATCATGAATTTTGAATCATGAATTGAATCATGAATAATGAATTGAATCATGAATCATGAATCATGAATTGAATCATGGATCATGAATCGAATCATGAATTGAATCATGAATTAAATCATGGATCATGAATCATGAATCGAATCATGAATCATGAATCATGAATCATGAATTGAATCATGAATCATGAATCATAAATTGAATCATGAATCATGAATCATGAATAATGAATTGAATCATGAATCATGATACATGAATTGAATCATGAATCATGAATCATGAATTGAATCATGAATCATGAATTAAATCATGAATCATGAATCATGAATCATGAATTGAATCATGAATTATGAATCATGAATTGAATCATGAATTGAATCATAAATCATGAATCATGAATTGAATCATGAATCATGAATCATAATATGAATCATGAATCATGAATTGAATCATGTATCATCAATAATGAATCATGAATTGAATCATGAATTGAATCATAAATCATGAATCATGAATTGAATCATGAATCATGAATCATAAATTGAATCATGAATCATGAATTGAATCATGAATTTAATCATGAATCATGAATCGAATCATGAATCATGAATTAAATCATGAATCATGAATCATGAATTGAATCATGAATCGAATCATGAATCATGAATCATAAATTGAATCATGAATCAGGAATTGAATCATGAATCAAGAAATATGAATCGAATCATGAATCATAAATTGAATCATATATCATGAATCATGAATTGAATCATGAATCAGGAATCATGAATCGAATCATGAATCATGAATCATTAATTGAATCATGAATCATAAATTGAATCATGAATCATGAATCATGAATTGAATCATGAATCGAATCATGAATCATGAATCATAAATTGAATCATGAATCAGGAATTGAATCATGAATCATGAATCAAGAATCATGAATCGAATCAGGAATCATAAATTGAATCATGAATCATGACTCATGAATTGAATCATGAATCAGGAATCATGAATCGAATCATGAATCATGAATTGAATCATGAATCATAAATCATGAATCATGAATCATAAATTGATTCATGAATCATGAATTATGAATCATAAATTGATTCATGAATCATGAATTATGAATCATGAATTGAATCATGAATCATGATTAATGAATCGAATCATGAATCATGAATTATGATTCATGAATTGAATCATGAATCATGAATCATGAACCATAATTCATGAATTGAATCATGAATTAAATCATGAATTGAATCATGAATTGAATCATGAATCAATTAATGAATTGAATCATGAATCATGAATTGAATCATGAATCATGAATCATGAATTGAATCATGAATCATGGATAATGAATCATGAATTGAATCATGAATTGAATCATAAATCATGAATCATGAATTGAATCATGAATCATAAATTGAATCATGAATCATGAATTGAATCATGAATAATGAATCATGAATTGAATCATGAATTGAATCATAAATCATGAATCATGAATTGAATCATTAATCATAAATTGAATCATGAATCATGAATTGAATCTCGAATTTAATCATGAATCATGAATGGAATCATAAATCATGAATTAAATCATGAATCATGAATCATGAATTGAATCATGAATCGAATCATGAATCATGAATCATAAATTGAATCATGAATCAGGAATTGAATCATGAATCATAAATCAAGAATCATGAATCGAATCAGGAATCATAAATTGAATCATGAATCATGACTCATGAATTGAATCATGAATCAGGAATCATGAATCGAATCATGAATCATGAATCATTAATTGAATCATGAATCATAAATTGAATCATGAATCATGAATCATGAATTGAATCATGAATCAGGAATCATGAATCATATCATGAATCATGAATCATTAATTAAATCATGAATCATGAATCATGAATTGAATCATGAATCATAAATCATAAATTGAATCATGAATCATGAATTGAATCAGGATTTGAATCATGAATTGAATCATGAATCATGAATTGAATCATGAATCATGAATCTTGAATCATGAATCATGAATTGAATCATGAATCATGAATTTTGAATCATGAATTGAATCATGAATAATGAATTGAATCATGAATCATGAATCATGAATTGAATCATGGATCATGAATCGAATCATGAATTGAATCATGAATTAAATCATGAATCATGAATTGAATCATAGATCATGAATCATGAATCGAATCATGAATCATGAATCATGAATCATGAATTGAATCATGAATCATGAATCATGAATTGAATCATGAATCATGAATAATGAATTAAATCATGAATCATGAATTGAATTATGAATCAAATCATGAATCATGAATTAAATCATGAATTGAATCATGAATCATGAATTGAATCATGAATTAAATCATGAATCATGAATCATGAATTGAATCATGAATCATGAATCATGAATCGAATCATGAATCATGAATTGATTCATAAATCATGAATCATGAATCGAATCATGAATCATGAATCATGAATTGAATCATGAATCATGAATTATGAATCATGAATTGAATCATGAATCATGAATCATGAATTGAATCATAAATCATGAATCATGAATCGAATCATGAATCATGAATCATAAATTGAATCATGAATCATGAATTGAATCATGAATCATGAATCATGAATCATGAATCATGAATCATGAATCATGAATCATAAATTGATTCATGAATCATGAATTATGAATCATAAATTGATTCATGAATCATGAATTATGAATCATGAATTGAATCATGAATCATGAATCATGAATCGAATCATGAATCATGAATTATGATTCATGAATTGAATCATGAATCATGAATCATGAACCATAATTCATGAATTGAATCAAGAATTGAATCATGAATTGAATCATGAATTGAATCATGAATCATGAACCATAATTCATGAATTGAATCAAGAATTGAATCATGAATTGAATCATGAATTGAATCATGAATCAATTAATGAATTGAATCATGAATCATGAATTAAATCATAAATCATGAATCATGAATCATGAATTGAAGCATGAATCATGAATAATGAATCATGAATTGAATCATGAATTGAATCATAAATCATGAATCATGAATTGAATCATGAATCATGAATCATAATATGAATCATGAATCATGAATTGAATCATGTATCATCAATAATGAATCATGAATTGAATCATGAATTGAATCATAAATCATGAATCATGAATTGAATCATGAATCATAAATTGAATCATGAATCATGAATTGAATCATGAATTTAATCATGAATCATGAATTGAATCATAAATCATGAATCATGAATTGAATCATGAATCATGAATCATAATATGAATCATGAATCATGAATTCAATCATGTATCATCAATAATGAATCATGAATTGAATCATGAATTGAATCATAAATCATGAATCATGAATTAAATCATGAATCATGAATCATAAATTGAATCATGAATCATGAATTGAATCATGAATTTAATCATGAATCATGAATCGAATCATGAATCATGAATCGAATCATGAATCATGAATTAAATCATGAATCATGAATCATGAATTGAATCATGAATCGAATCATGAATCATGAATCATAAATTGAATCATGAATCAGGAATTGAATCATGAATCATGAATCATGAATTGAATCATGAATCAGGAATCATGAATCGAATCATGAATCATAAATTGAATCATATATCATGAATCATGAATTGAATCATGAATCAGGAATCATGAATCGAATCATGAATCATGAATCATTAATTGAATCATGAATCATAAATTGAATCATGAATCATGAATCATGAATTGAATCATGAATCAGGAATCATGAATCGTATCATGAATCATGAATCATTAATTGAATCATGAATCATGAATCATGAATTATGAATTGAATCATGAATCATGAATCATAAATTGAATCATGAATCATGAATCATGAATCATAAATTGAATCATGAATCAGGAATTGAATCATGAATCATGAATCAAGAAATATGAATCGAATCATGAATCATAAATTGAATCATATATCATGAATCATGAATTGAATCATGAATCAGGAATCATGAATCGAATCATGAATCATGAATCATTAATTGAATAATGAATCATAAATTGAATCATGAATCATGAATTGAATCATGAATCAGGAATCATGAATCGTATCATGAATCATGAATCATTAATTGAATCATGAATCATAAATCATGAATCATGAATCGAATCATGAATCATGAATTATAAATTGAATCATGAATCATGAATTGAATCAGGATTTAAATCATGAATTGAATCATGAATCATGAATTGAATCATGAATCATGAATCTTGAATCATGAATTGAATCATGAATCATGAATTTTGAATCATGAATTGAATCATGAATAATGAATTGAATCATGAATCATGAATCATGAATTGAATCATGGATCATGAATCGAATCATGAATTGAATCATGAATTAAATCATGGATCATGAATCATGAATCGAATCATGAATCATGAATCATGAATCATGAATTGAATCATGAATCATGAATCATAAATTGAATCATGAATCATGAATCATGAATAATGAATTGAATCATGAATCATGATACATGAATTGAATCATGAATCATGAATCATGAATTGAATCATGAATCATGAATCATGAATTAAATCATGAATCATGAATCATGAATCATGAATTGAATCATGAATTATGAATCATGAATTGAATCATGAATTGAATCATAAATCATGAATCATGAATTGAATCATGAATCATGAATCATAATATGAATCATGAATCATGAATTGAATCATGTATCATCAATAATGAATCATGAATTGAATCATGAATTGAATCATAAATCATGAATCATGAATTGAATCATGAATCATGAATCATAAATTGAATCATGAATCATGAATTGAATCATGAATTTAATCATGAATCATGAATCGAATCATGAATCATGAATTAAATCATGAATCATGAATCATGAATTGAATCATGAATCGAATCATGAATCATGAATCATAAATTGAATCATGAATCAGGAATTGAATCATGAATCAAGAAATATGAATCGAATCATGAATCATAAATTGAATCATATATCATGAATCATGAATTGAATCATGAATCAGGAATCATGAATCGAATCATGAATCATGAATCATTAATTGAATCATGAATCATAAATTGAATCATGAATCATGAATCATGAATTGAATCATGAATCAGGAATCATAAATCGTATCATGAATCATGAATCATTAATTGAATAATGAATCATGAATCATGAATTATGAATTGAATCATGAATCATGAATCATGAATTGAATCATGAATCAATTAATGAATTGAATCATGAATCATGAATTGAATCATAAATCATGAATCATGAATCATGAATTGAATCATGAATCATGAATAATGAATCATGAATTGAATCATGAATTGAATCATAAATCATGAATCATGAATTGAATCATGAATCATGAATCATAATATGAATCATGAATCATGAATTGAATCATGTATCATCAATAATGAATCATGAATTGAATCATGAATTGAATCATAAATCATGAATCATGAATTGAATCATGAATCATGAATCATAAATTGAATCATGAATCATGAATTGAATCATGAATTTAATCATGAATCATGAATTAAATCATGAATCATGAATCATGAATTGAATCATGAATCGAATCATGAATCATGAAACATAAATTGAATCATGAATCAGGAATTGAATCATGAATCATGAATCAAGAAATATGAATCGAATCATGAATCATAAATTGAATCATATATCATGAATCATGAATTGAATCATGAATCAGGAATCATGAATTGAATCATGAATCATGAATCATTAATTGAATCATGAATCATAAATTGAATCATGAATCATGAATCATGAATTGAATCATGAATCAGGAATCATGAATCGTATCATGAATCATGAATCATTAATTGAATCATGAATCATGAATCATGAATCATTAATTGAATCATGAATCATAAATCATGAATCATGAATCGAATCATGAATCATGAATCATAAATTGAATCATGAATCATGAATTGAATCAGGATTTAAATCATGAATTGAATCATGAATCATGAATTGAATCATGAATCTTGAATCATGAATTGAATCATGAATCATGAATTTTGAATCATGAATTGAATCATGAATAATGAATTGAATCATGAATCATGAATTGAATCATGGATCATGAATCGAATCATGAATTGAATCATGAATTAAATCATGGATCATGAATCATGAATCGAATCATGAATCATGAATCATGAATCATGAATTGAATCATGAATCATGAATCATAAATTGAATCATGAATCATGAATCATGAATCATGAATTGAATCATGAATCATGAATCATGAATTGAATCATGAATCATGAATCATGAATTAAATCATGAATCATGAATCATGAATCATGAATTGAATCATGAATCATGAATCATGAATTGAATCATGAATTGAATCATAAATCATGAATCATGAATTGAATCATGAATCATGAATCATAATATGAATCATGAATCATGAATTGAATCATGTATCATCAATAATGAATCATGAATTGAATCATGAATTGAATCATAAATCATGAATCATGAATCGAATCATGAATCATGAATTATGATTCATGAATTGAATCATGAATCATGAATCATGAACCATAATTCATGAATTGAATCAAGAATTGAATCATGAATTGAATCATGAATTGAATCATGAATCATGAACCATAATTCATGAATTGAATCAAGAATTGAATCATGAATTGAATCATGAATTGAATCATGAATCAATTAATGAATTGAATCATGAATCATGAATTAAATCATAAATCATGAATCATGAATCATGAATTGAAGCATGAATCATGAATAATGAATCATGAATTGAATCATGAATTGAATCATAAATCATGAATCATGAATTGAATCATGAATCATGAATCATAATATGAATCATGAATCATGAATTGAATCATGTATCATCAATAATGAATCATGAATTGAATCATGAATTGAATCATAAATCATGAATCATGAATTGAATCATGAATCATAAATTGAATCATGAATCATGAATTGAATCATGAATTTAATCATGAATCATGAATTGAATCATAAATCATGAATCATGAATTGAATCATGAATCATGAATCATAATATGAATCATGAATCATGAATTGAATCATGTATCATCAATAATGAATCATGAATTGAATCATGAATTGAATCATAAATCATGAATCATGAATTAAATCATGAATCATGAATCATAAATTGAATCATGAATCATGAATTGAATCATGAATTTAATCATGAATCATGAATCGAATCATGAATCATGAATCGAATCATGAATCATGAATTAAATCATGAATCATGAATCATGAATTGAATCATGAATCGAATCATGAATCATGAATCATAAATTGAATCATGAATCAGGAATTGAATCATGAATCATGAATCATGAATTGAATCATGAATCAGGAATCATGAATCGAATCATGAATCATAAATTGAATCATATATCATGAATCATGAATTGAATCATGAATCAGGAATCATGAATCGAATCATGAATCATGAATCATTAATTGAATCATGAATCATAAATTGAATCATGAATCATGAATCATGAATTGAATCATGAATCAGGAATCATGAATCGTATCATGAATCATGAATCATTAATTGAATCATGAATCATGAATCATGAATTATGAATTGAATCATGAATCATGAATCATAAATTGAATCATGAATCATGAATCATGAATCATAAATTGAATCATGAATCAGGAATTGAATCATGAATCATGAATCAAGAAATATGAATCGAATCATGAATCATAAATTGAATCATATATCATGAATCATGAATTGAATCATGAATCAGGAATCATGAATCGAATCATGAATCATGAATCATTAATTGAATCATGAATCATAAATTGAATCATGAATCATGAATTGAATCATGAATCAGGAATCATGAATCGTATCATGAATCATGAATCATTAATTGAATCATGAATCATAAATCATGAATCATGAATCGAATCATGAATCATGAATTATAAATTGAATCATGAATCATGAATTGAATCAGGATTTAAATCATGAATTGAATCATGAATCATGAATTGAATCATGAATCATGAATCTTGAATCATGAATTGAATCATGAATCATGAATTTTGAATCATGAATTGAATCATGAATAATGAATTGAATCATGAATCATGAATCATGAATTGAATCATGGATCATGAATCGAATCATGAATTGAATCATGAATTAAATCATGGATCATGAATCATGAATCGAATCATGAATCATGAATCATGAATCATGAATTGAATCATGAATCATGAATCATAAATTGAATCATGAATCATGAATCATGAATAATGAATTGAATCATGAATCATGATACATGAATTGAATCATGAATCATGAATCATGAATTGAATCATGAATCATGAATCATGAATTAAATCATGAATCATGAATCATGAATCATGAATTGAATCATGAATTATGAATCATGAATTGAATCATGAATTGAATCATAAATCATGAATCATGAATTGAATCATGAATCATGAATCATAATATGAATCATGAATCATGAATTGAATCATGTATCATCAATAATGAATCATGAATTGAATCATGAATTGAATCATAAATCATGAATCATGAATTGAATCATGAATCATGAATCATAAATTGAATCATGAATCATGAATTGAATCATGAATTTAATCATGAATCATGAATCGAATCATGAATCATGAATTAAATCATGAATCATGAATCATGAATTGAATCATGAATCGAATCATGAATCATGAATCATAAATTGAATCATGAATCAGGAATTGAATCATGAATCAAGAAATATGAATCGAATCATGAATCATAAATTGAATCATATATCATGAATCATGAATTGAATCATGAATCAGGAATCATGAATCGAATCATGAATCATGAATCATTAATTGAATCATGAATCATAAATTGAATCATGAATCATGAATCATGAATTGAATCATGAATCAGGAATCATAAATCGTATCATGAATCATGAATCATTAATTGAATAATGAATCATGAATCATGAATTATGAATTGAATCATGAATCATGAATCATGAATTGAATCATGAATCAATTAATGAATTGAATCATGAATCATGAATTGAATCATAAATCATGAATCATGAATCATGAATTGAATCATGAATCATGAATAATGAATCATGAATTGAATCATGAATTGAATCATAAATCATGAATCATGAATTGAATCATGAATCATGAATCATAATATGAATCATGAATCATGAATTGAATCATGTATCATCAATAATGAATCATGAATTGAATCATGAATTGAATCATAAATCATGAATCATGAATTGAATCATGAATCATGAATCATAAATTGAATCATGAATCATGAATTGAATCATGAATTTAATCATGAATCATGAATTAAATCATGAATCATGAATCATGAATTGAATCATGAATCGAATCATGAATCATGAAACATAAATTGAATCATGAATCAGGAATTGAATCATGAATCATGAATCAAGAAATATGAATCGAATCATGAATCATAAATTGAATCATATATCATGAATCATGAATTGAATCATGAATCAGGAATCATGAATTGAATCATGAATCATGAATCATTAATTGAATCATGAATCATAAATTGAATCATGAATCATGAATCATGAATTGAATCATGAATCAGGAATCATGAATCGTATCATGAATCATGAATCATTAATTGAATCATGAATCATGAATCATGAATCATTAATTGAATCATGAATCATAAATCATGAATCATGAATCGAATCATGAATCATGAATCATAAATTGAATCATGAATCATGAATTGAATCAGGATTTAAATCATGAATTGAATCATGAATCATGAATTGAATCATGAATCTTGAATCATAAATTGAATCATGAATCATGAATTTTGAATCATGAATTGAATCATGAATAATGAATTGAATCATGAATCATGAATTGAATCATGGATCATGAATCGAATCATGAATTGAATCATGAATTAAATCATGGATCATGAATCATGAATCGAATCATGAATCATGAATCATGAATCATGAATTGAATCATGAATCATGAATCATAAATTGAATCATGAATCATGAATCATGAATCATGAATTGAATCATGAATCATGATACATGAATTGAATCATGAATCATGAATCATGAATTGAATCATGAATCATGAATCATGAATTAAATCATGAATCATGAATCATGAATCATGAATTGAATCATGAATCATGAATCATGAATTGAATCATGAATTGAATCATAAATCATGAATCATGAATTGAATCATGAATCATGAATCATAATATGAATCATGAATCATGAACTGAATCATGTATCATCAATAATGAATCATGAATTGAATCATGAATTGAATCATAAATCATGAATCATGAATTGAATCATGAATCATGAATCATAAATTGAATCATGAATCATGAATTGAATCATGAATTTAATCATGAATCATGAATCGAATCATGAATCATGAATTAAATCATGAATCATGAATCATGAATTGAATCATGAATCGAATCATGAATCATGAATCATAAATTGAATCATGAATCAGGAATTGAATCATGAATCAAGAAATATGAATCGAATCATGAATCATAAATTGAATCATATATCATGAATCATGAATTGAATCATGAATCAGGAATCATGAATCGAATCATGAATCATGAATCATTAATTGAATCATGAATCATAAATTGAATCATGAATCATGAATTGAATCATGAATCAGGAATCATAAATCGTATCATGAATCATGAATCATTAATTGAATCATGAATCATGAATCATGAATCATGAATTGAATCATGAATCATGAATTAAATCATGAATCATGAATTGAATCATGAATCATGAATTGAATATTGAATCATGAATCATGAATTGAATCATGAATTGAATCATGAATCATGAATTGAATCATGAATTAAATCATGAATCATGAATCATAAATTGAATCATGAATTGAATCATAAATCATGAATCATGAATTGAATCATGAATCATGAATCATGAATTGAATCATGAATCATGATTCATGAATCATGAATTGAATCATGAATCATGAATCATGAATTGAATCATGAATCATGAATTAAATCATAAATTGAATAATGAATCATGAATCAAGAATTGAATCATGAATCATGAATTAAATCGTAAATTGAATCATGAATCATGAATCATGAATTGAATCATGAATCATGAATCATGAATTGAATCATGAATCATGAATTAAATCATGAATCATGAATTATGAATCATGAATTGAATTATAAATTGAATCATGAATCATGAATCATGAATTGAATCATGAATCATGAATCATGAATTGAATCATGAATCATGAATTGAATCATGAATCATGAATTATGAATCATGAATTGAATCATGAATCATGAATTGAAATATTGAATCATGAATCATGAATCATGAATTGAATCATGAATCATGAATCGAATCATGAATCATGAATTAAATCATGAATCATGATTTGAATCATGAATCATGAATTGAATAATGAATCATGAATCATGAATTGAATCATGAATTGAATCATGAATCATGAATTGAATCATGAATTAAATCATGAATCATAAATTGAATCATGAATTGAATCATAAATCATGAATCATGAATTGAATCATGAATCATGAATCATGAATTGAATCATGAATCATGAATCATGAATTGAATCATGAATCATGAATTGAATCATGCATCATGAATTGAATCATGAATTGAATCATAAATCATGAATCATGATTCATGAATTGAATTCATCAATCATGAATCATGAATTGAATCATGAATTGAATCATGAATCATGAATTGAATCATGAATCATAAATTATGAATCATGAATTGAATTCATGAATCATGAATTGAATCATGAATTGAATCATCAATCATGAATTGAATCATGAATCATGAATCATGAATCATGAATCATAAATTGAATCATGAATCATGAATTAAATCATAAATTGAATCATGAATCATGAATCATGAATTGAATCATGAATCATGAATCATGAATTGAATCATGAATCATGAATTAAATCATAAATTGAATCATGAATCATGAATCATGAATTGAATCATGAATCATGAATCATGAATTGAATCATGAATCATGAATCATGAATCATGAATTGAATCATGAATAATGAATCATGAATTGAATCATGAATCATGAATTGAATCATGAATCATGAATTGAATCATGAATCATGAATCATAAATCGAATAATGAATCATGAATCATGAATCATGAATCATGAATCATGAATTGAATCATGAATCATGAATTGAATCATGAATCATGAATCATTAATCATGAATTGAATCATGAATCATAAATCATGAATTGAATCATGAATCATGAATCATGAATTATGAATTGAATCATGAATCATGAATCATGAATTGAATCATGAATAATGAATCATGAATCATGAATCATGAATCATGAATCGAATCATGAATCATGAATCATGAATCATGAATCATGAATTGAATCATGAATCATGAATTGAATCATGAATCATGAATTGAATCATGAATCATGAATCATGAATTGAATCATGAATCATAAATCATGAATTGAATCATGAATCATGAATCATGAATTATGAATTGAATCATGAATCATGAATCATGAATTGAATCATGAATCATGAATTAAATCATGAATCATGAATTGAATCATGAATCATGAATTGAATAATGAATCATGAATCATGAATTGAATCATGAATCATGAATTGAATCATGAATTAAATCATGAATCATGAACCATGAATCGAATCATGAATCATGAATTAAATCATGAATCATGAATTGAATCATGAATCATGAATTGAATAATGAATCATGAATCATGAATTGAATCATGAATTGAATCATGAATCATGAGTTGAATCATGAATTAAATCATGAATCATGAATCATAAATTGAATCATAAATTGAATCATGAATCATGAATCATGAATTGAATCATGAATCATGAATCATGAATTGAATCATGAATCATGAAATAAATCATAAATTGAATCATGAATCATGAATCATGAATTGAATCATGAATCATGAATCATGAATTGAATCATGAATCATGAATTGAATCATGAATCATGAATTATGAATCATGAATTGAATCATGAATCATGAATTGAATTATTGAATCATGAATGATGAATCATGAATTGAATCATGAATCATGAATCATGAATTGAATCATGAATCATGAATTAAATCATGAATCATGAATTGAATCATGAATCATGAATTGAATAATGAATCATGAATCATGAATTGAATCATGAATTGAATCATGAATCATGAATTGAATCATGAATTAAATCATGAATCATGAATCATAAATTGAATCATGAATTGAATCATAAATCATGAATCATGAATTGAATCATGAATCATGAATCATGAATTGAATCATGAATCATGATTCATGAATCATGAATTGAATCATGAATCATGAATCATGAATTGAATCATGAATCATGAATTGAATCATGCATCATGAATTGAATCATGAATTGAATCATAAATCATGAATCATGAATCATGAATTGAATTCATCAATCATGAATCATGAATTGAATCATAAATTGAATCATGAATCATGAATTGAATCATGAATCATGAATCATGAATCATGAATTGAATTCATCAATCATGAATCATAAATTAAATCATGAATTGAATCATGAATCATGAATTGAATCATGAATCATGAATCATGAATCATAAATTGAATCATGAATCATGAATTAAATCATAAATTGAATCATGAATCATGAATCATGAATTGAATCATGAATCATGAATCATGAATTGAATCATGAATCCTGTATTAAATCATAAATTGAATCATGAATCATGAATCATGAATTGAATCATGAATAATGAATCATGAATCGAATCATGAATCATGAATCATGAATTGAATCATGAATAATGAATCATGAATCGAATCATGAATCATGAATCATGAATCTTGAATCATGAATTGAATCATGAATCATGAATCATGAATCATGAATTGAATCATGAATCATAAATCATGAATTGAATCATGAATCATGAATCATGAATTATGAATTGAATCATGAATCATGAATCATGAATTGAATCATGAATAATGAATCATGAATCATGAATTGAATCATGATTAATGAATCATGAATCGAATCATGAATCATGAATCATGAATCATGAATCATGAATCGAATCATGAATCATGAATCATGAATCATGAATTGAATCATGAATAATGAATCATGAATTAAATCATGAATCATGAATCATGAATTGAATCATGAATCATGAATCGAATCATGAATCATGAATCATGAATCATGAATCGAATCATGAATCATGAATCATGAATCATGAATCATGAATTGAATTCATCAATCATGAATCATGAATTGAATCATGAATTGAATCATGAATCATGAATTGAATCATGAATCATGAATCATGAATCATGAATCATAAATTGAATCATGAATCATGAATTAAATCATAAATTGAATCATGAATCATGAATCATGAATTGAATCATGAATCATGAATCATGAATTGAATCATGAATCATGAATCATGAATCATGAATTGAATCATGAATCATAAATCATGAATTGAATCATGAATCATGAATCATGAATTATGAATTGAATCATGAATCATGAATCATGAATTGAATCATGAATAATGAATCATGAATCATGAATTGAATCATGATTAATGAATCATGAATCGAATCATGAATCATGAATCATGAATCATGAATCATGAATCATGAATCGAATCATGAATCATGAATCATGAATCATGAATTGAATCATGAATAATGAATCATGAATTAAATCATGAATCATGAATCATGAATTGAATCATGAATCATGAATTGAATCATGAATCATGAATCATGAATCGAATCATAAATCATGAATCATGAATCATGAATCATGAATTGAATCATGAATCATGAATTGAATCATGAATCATGAATCATGAATCATGAATTGAATCATGAATCATAAATCATGAATTGAATCATGAATAATGAATCATGAATTATGAATTGAATCATGAATCATGAATCATGAATTGAATCATGAATAATGAATCATGAATCATGAATTGAATCATGATTAATGAATCATGAATCGAATCATAAATCATGAATCAAGAATCATGAAACGAATCATGAATCATGAATTGAATCATGAATCATGAATTGAATCATGAATCATGAATCATGAATCGAATCATGAATCATGAATCATGAATCATGAATCATGAATTGAATCATGAATCATGAATTGAATCAGGATTCGAATCAAGAATTGAATCATGAATCATGAATTGAATCATGAATCATGAATCATGAATCATGAATCATGAATCATGAATCGAATCATGAATCATGAATTAAATCATGAATCATGAATTGAATCATGAATCATGAATTGAATAATGAATCATGAATTGAATCATGAATTGAATCATGAATCATGAATTCAATCATGAATTAAATCATGAATCATGAATCATAAATTGAATCATGAATCATGAATCATGAATCGAATCATGAATCATGAATTAAATCATGAATCATGAATTGAATCATGAATCATGAATTGAATAATGAATCATGAATCATGAATTGAATCATGAATTGAATCATGAATCATGAATTGAATCATGAATCATGAATCATGAATCATGAATCATAAATTGAATCATGAATCATGAATTAAATCATAAATTGAATCATGAATCATGAATCATGAATTGAATCATGAATCATGAATCATGAATTGAATCATGAATCATGAATTAAATCATAAATTGAATCATGAATCATGAATCATGAATTGAATCATGAATCATGAATCATGAATTGAATCATGAATCATGAATTATGAATCATGAATTGAATCATGAATCATGAATTGAAATATTGAATCATGAATCATGAATTGAATCATGAATCATGAATCATGAATCGAATCATGAATCATGAATTAAATCATGAATCATGAATTGAATCATGAATCATGAATTGAATAACGAATCATGAATCATGAATTGAATCATGAATTGAATCATGAATCATGAATTGAATCATGAATTAAATCATGAATAATGAATCATAAATTGAATCATGAATTGAATCATAAATCATGAATAATGAATTGAATCATGAATCATGAATCATGAATTGAATCATGAATCATGATTCATGAATCATGAATCATGATTCATGAATCATGAATTGAATCATGAATCATGAATCATGAATTGAATCATGAATCATGAATTGAATCATGCATCATGAATTGAATCATGAATTGAATCATAAATCATGAATCATGAATCATGAATTGAATTCATCAATCATGAATCATGAATTGAATCATGAATTGAATCATGAATCATGAATTGAATCATGAATCATGAATCATGAATCATGAATCATGAATTGAATTCATCAATCATGAATCATGAATTGAATCATGAATTGAATCATGAATCATGAATTGAATCATGAATCATGAATCATGAATCATGAATCATAAATTGAATCATGAATCATTAATTAAATCATAAATTGAATCATGAATCATGAATCATGAATTGAATCATGAATCATGAATCATGAATTGAATCATGAATCATGAATCATGAATCATGAATTGAATCATGAATCATAAATCATGAATTGAATCATGAATCATGAATCATGAATTATGAATTGAATCATGAATCATGAATCATGAATTGAATCATGAATAATGAATCATGAATCATGAATTGAATCATGATTAATGAATCATGAATCGAATCATGAATCATGAATCATGAATCATGAATCATGAATCATGAATCATGAATCGAATCATGAATCATGAATCATGAATCATGAATTGAATCATGAATAATGAATCATGAATTGAATCATGAATCATGAATCATGAATTGAATCATGAATCATGAATTGAATCATGAATCATGAATCATGAATCGAATCATGAATCATGAATCATGAATCATGAATCATGAATTGAATCATGAATCATGAATTGAATCATGAATCATGAATCATGAATCATAAATTGAATCATGAATCATAAATCATGAATTGAATCATGAATCATGAATCATGAATTATGGATTGAATCATGAATAATGAATCATGAATTGAATCATGAATCATGAATCATGAATCATGAATTGAATCATGATTAATGAATCATGAATCGAATCATGAATCATGAATCATGAATCATGAATCATGAATCGAATCATGAATCATGAATCATGAATCATGAATTGAATCATGAATAATGAATCATGAATTAAATCATGAATCATGAATCATGAATTGAATCATGAATCATGAATTGAATCATGAATCATGAATCATGAATCATGAATTGAATCATGAATCATAAATCATGAATTGAATCATGAATAATGAATCATGAATTATGAATTGAATCATGAATCATGAATCATGAATTGAATCATGAATAATGAATCATGAATCATGAATTGATTCATGATTAATGAATCATGAATCGAATCATGAATCATGAATCAAGAATCATGAAACGAATCATGAATCATGAATCGAATCATGAATCATGATTAATGAATCATGAATCATGAATTGAATCATGAATCATGAATTGAATCAGGATTCGAATCAAGAATTGAATCATGAATCATGAATTGAATCATGAATCATGAAACATGAATCATGAATCATGAATCATGAATTGAATTATGAATCATGAACCATGAATCGAATCATGAATCATGAATTAAATCATGAATCATGAATTGAATCATGAATCATGAATTGAATAATGAATCATGAATCATGAATTGAATCATGAATTGAATCATGAATCATGAATTGAATCATGAATTAAATCATGAATCATGAATCATAAATTGAATCATGAATCATGAATCATGAATTGAATCATGAATAATGAATCATGAATCGAATCATGAATCATGAATCATGAATTGAATCATGAATAATGAATCATGAATCGAATCATGAATCATGAATCATGAATCTTGAATCATGAATTGAATCATGAATCATGAATCATGAATCATGAATTGAATCATGAATCATAAATCATGAATTGAATCATGAATCATGAATCATGAATTATGAATTGAATCATGAATCATGAATCATGAATTGAATCATGAATAATGAATCATGAATCATGAATTGAATCATGATTAATGAATCATGAATCGAATCATGAATCATGAATCATGAATCATGAATCGAATCATGAATCATGAATCATGAATTGAATCATGAATAATGAATCATGAATTAAATCATGAATCATGAATCATGAATTGAATCATGAATCATGAATCGAATCATGAATCATGAATCATGAATCATGAATCGAATCATGAATCATGAATCATGAATCATGAATCATGAATTGAATTCATCAATCATGAATCATGAATTGAATCATGAATTGAATCATGAATCATGAATTGAATCATGAATCATGAATCATGAATCATGAATCATAAATTGAATCATGAATCATGAATTAAATCATAAATTGAATCATGAATCATGAATCATGAATTGAATCATGAATCATGAATCATGAATTGAATCATGAATCATGAATCATGAATCATGAATTGAATCATGAATCATAAATCATGAATTGAATCATGAATCATGAATCATGAATTATGAATTGAATCATGAATCATGAATCATGAATTGAATCATGAATAATGAATCATGAATCATGAATTGAATCATGATTAATGAATCATGAATCGAATCATGAATCATGAATCATGAATCATGAATCATGAATCATGAATCGAATCATGAATCATGAATCATGAATCATGAATTGAATCATGAATAATGAATCATGAATTAAATCATGAATCATGAATCATGAATTGAATCATGAATCATGAATTGAATCATGAATCATGAATCATGAATCGAATCATAAATCATGAATCATGAATCATGAATCATGAATTGAATCATGAATCATGAATTGAATCATGAATCATGAATCATGAATCATGAATTGAATCATGAATCATAAATCATGAATTGAATCATGAATAATGAATCATGAATTATGAATTGAATCATGAATCATGAATCATGAATTGAATCATGAATAATGAATCATGAATCATGAATTGAATCATGATTAATGAATCATGAATCGAATCATAAATCATGAATCAAGAATCATGAAACGAATCATGAATCATGAATTGAATCATGAATCATGAATTGAATCATGAATCATGAATCATGAATCGAATCATGAATCATGAATCATGAATCATGAATCATGAATTGAATCATGAATCATGAATTGAATCAGGATTCGAATCAAGAATTGAATCATGAATCATGAATTGAATCATGAATCATGAATCATGAATCATGAATCATGAATCATGAATCGAATCATGAATCATGAATTAAATCATGAATCATGAATTGAATCATGAATCATGAATTGAATAATGAATCATGAATTGAATCATGAATTGAATCATGAATCATGAATTCAATCATGAATTAAATCATGAATCATGAATCATAAATTGAATCATGAATCATGAATCATGAATCGAATCATGAATCATGAATTAAATCATGAATCATGAATTGAATCATGAATCATGAATTGAATAATGAATCATGAATCATGAATTGAATCATGAATTGAATCATGAATCATGAATTGAATCATGAATCATGAATCATGAATCATGAATCATAAATTGAATCATGAATCATGAATTAAATCATAAATTGAATCATGAATCATGAATCATGAATTGAATCATGAATCATGAATCATGAATTGAATCATGAATCATGAATTAAATCATAAATTGAATCATGAATCATGAATCATGAATTGAATCATGAATCATGAATCATGAATTGAATCATGAATCATGAATTATGAATCATGAATTGAATCATGAATCATGAATTGAAATATTGAATCATGAATCATGAATTGAATCATGAATCATGAATCATGAATCGAATCATGAATCATGAATTAAATCATGAATCATGAATTGAATCATGAATCATGAATTGAATAACGAATCATGAATCATGAATTGAATCATGAATTGAATCATGAATCATGAATTGAATCATGAATTAAATCATGAATAATGAATCATAAATTGAATCATGAATTGAATCATAAATCATGAATAATGAATTAAATCATGAATCATGAATCATGAATTGAATCATGAATCATGATTCATGAATCATGAATTGAATCATGAATCATGAATCATGAATTGAATCATGAATCATGAATTGAATCATGCATCATGAATTGAATCATGAATTGAATCATAAATCATGAATCATGAATCATGAATTGAATTCATCAATCATGAATCATGAATTGAATCATGAATTGAATCATGAATCATGAATTGAATCATGAATCATGAATCATGAATCATGAATCATGAATTGAATTCATCAATCATGAATCATGAATTGAATCATGAATTGAATCATGAATCATGAATTGAATCATGAATCATGAATCATGAATCATGAATCATAAATTGAATCATGAATCATTAATTAAATCATAAATTGAATCATGAATCATGAATCATGAATTGAATCATGAATCATGAATCATGAATTGAATCATGAATCATGAATCATGAATCATAATTTGAATCATGAATCATAAATCATGAATTGAATCATGAATCATGAATCATGAATTATGAATTGAATCATGAATCATGAATTGAATCATGAATAATGAATCATGAATCATGAATTGAATCATGATTAATGAATCATGAATCGAATCATGAATCATGAATCATGAATCATGAATCATGAATCATGAATCGAATCATGAATCATGAATCATGAATCATGAATTGAATCATGAATAATGAATCATGAATTGAATCATGAATCATGAATCATGAATTGAATCATGAATCATGAATTGAATCATGAATCATGAATCATGAATCGAATCATGAATCATGAATCATGAATCATGAATCATGAATTGAATCATGAATCATGAATTGAATCATGAATCATGAATCATGAATCATAAATTGAATCATGAATCATAAATCATGAATTGAATCATGAATCATGAATCATGAATTATGGATTGAATCATGAATAATGAATCATGAATTGAATCATGAATAATGAATCATGAATCATGAATTGAATCATGATTAATGAATCATGAATCGAATCATGAATCATGAATCATGAATCATGAATCATGAATCGAATCATGAATCATGAATCATGAATCATGAATTGAATCATGAATAATGAATCATGAATTAAATCATGAATCATGAATCATGAATTGAATCATGAATCATGAATTGAATCATGAATCATGAATCATGAATCATGAATTGAATCATGAATCATAAATCATGAATTGAATAATGAATCATGAATCATGAATTATGAATTGAATCATGAATCATGAATCATGAATTGAATCATGAATAATGAATCATGAATCATGAATTGATTCATGATTAATGAATCATGAATCGAATCATGAATCATGAATCAAGAATCATGAAACGAATCATGAATCATGAATCGAATCATGAATCATGATTAATGAATCATGAATCATGAATTGAATCATGAATCATGAATTGAATCAGGATTCGAATCAAGAATTGAATCATGAATCATGAATTGAATCATGAATCATGAAACATGAATCATGAATCATGAATCATGAATTGAATTATGAATCATGAACCATGAATCGAATCATGAATCATGAATTAAATCATGAATCATGAATTGAATCATGAATCATGAATTGAATAATGAATCATGAATCATGAATTGAATCATGAATTGAATCATGAATCATGAATTGAATCATGAATTAAATCATGAATCATGAATCATAAATTGAATCATGAATTGAATCATGAATCATGAATCATGAATTGAATCATGAATCATGAATCATGAATTGAATCATGAATCATGAATTAAATCATAAATTGAATCATGAATCATGAATCAAGAATTGAATCATGAATCATGAATTAAATCGTAAATTGAATCATGAATCATGAATCATGAATTGAATCATGAATCATGAATCATGAATTGAATCATGAATCATGAATTGAATCATGAATCATGAATTATGAATCATGAATTGAATTATAAATTGAATCATGAATCATGAATCATGAATTGAATCATGAATCATGAATCATGAATTGAATCATGAATCATGAATTGAATCATGAATCATGAATTATGAATCATGAATTGAATCATGAATCATGAATTGAAATATTGAATCATGAATCATGAATCATGAATTGAATCATGAATCATGAATCGAATAATGAATCATGAATTAAATCATGAATCATGATTTGAATCATGAATCATGAATTGAATAATGAATCATGAATCATGAATTGAATCATGAATTGAATCATGAATCATGAATTGAATCATGAATTAAATCATGAATCATGAATCATAAATTGAATCATGAATTGAATCATAAATCATGAATCATGAATTGAATCATGAATCATGAATCATGAATTGAATCATGAATCATGAATCATGAATTGAATCATGAATCATGATTCATGAATCATGAATTGAATCATGAATCATGAATCATGAATTGAATCATGAATCATGAATTGAATCATGCATCATGAATTGAATCATGAATTGAATCATAAATCATGAATCATGAATCATGAATTGAATTCATCAATCATGAATCATGAATTGAATCATGAATTGAATCATGAATCATGAATTGAATCATGAATCATGAATTATGAATCATGAATTGAATTCATCAATCATGAATCATGAATTGAATCATGAATTGAATCATGAATCATGAATTGAATCATGAATCATGAATCATGAATCATGAATCATAAATTGAATCATGAATCATGAATTAAATCATAAATTGAATCATGAATCATGAATCATGAATTGAATCATGAATCATGAATCATGAATTGAATCATGAATCATGAATCATGAATTATGAATTGAATCATGAATCATGAATCATGAATTGAATCATGAATCATGAATCATGAATCATGAATTGAATCATGATTAATGAATCATGAATCGAATCATGAATCATGAATCATGAATCATGAATCATGAATCGAATCATGAATCATGAATCATGAATCATGAATTGAATCATGAATAATGAATCATGAATTAAATCATGAATCATGAATCATGAATTGAATCATGAATCATGAATCGAATCATGAATCATGAATCATGAATCATGAATCGAATCATGAATCATGAATCATGTATCATGAATCATGAATTGAATTCATCAATCATGAATCATGAATTGAATCATGAATTGAATCATGAATCATGAATTGAATCATGAATCATGAATCATGAATCATGAATCATAAATTGAATCATGAATCATGAATTAAATCATAAATTGAATCATGAATCATGAATCATGAATTGAATCATGAATCATGAATCATGAATTGAATCATGAATCATGAATCATGAATCATGAATTGAATCATGAATCATAAATCATGAATTGAATCATGAATCATGAATCATGAATTATGAATTGAATCATGAATCATGAATCATGAATTGAATCATGAATAATGAATCATGAATCATGAATTGAATCATGATTAATGAATCATGAATCGAATCATGAATCATGAATCATGAATCATGAATCATGAATCATGAATCGAATCATGAATCATGAATCATGAATCATGAATTGAATCATGAATAATGAATCATGAATTAAATCATGAATCATGAATCATGAATTGAATCATGAATCATGAATTGAATCATGAATCATGAATCATGAATCATGAATTGAATCATGAATCATAAATCATGAATTGAATCACGAATAATGAATCATGAATTATGAATTGAATCATGAATCATGAATCATGAATTGAATCATGAATAATGAATCATGAATCATGAATTGAATCATGATTAATGAATCATGAATCGAATCATAAATCATGAATCAAGAATCATGAAACGAATCATGAATCATGAATTGAATCATGAATCATGAATTGAATCATGAATCATGAATCATGAATCGAATCATGAATCATGAATCATGAATCATGAATCATGAATTGAATCATGAATCATGAATTGAATCAGGATTCGATTCAAGAATTGAATCATGAATCATGAATTGAATCATGAATCATGAATCATGAATCATGAATCATGAATCATGAATCGAATCATGAATCATGAATTAAATCATGAATCATGAATTGAATCATGAATCATGAATCATGAATCATGAATCATGAATTGAATCATGAATCATGAATTGAATCAGGATTCGAATCAAGAATTGAATCATGAATCATGAATTGAATCATGAATCATGAATCATGAATCATGAATCATGAATCATGAATCGAATCATGAATCATGAATTAAATCATGAATCATGAATTGAATCATGAATCATGAATTGAATAATGAATCATGAATTGAATCATGAATTGAATCATGAATCATGAATTCAATCATGAATTAAATCATGAATCATGAATCATAAATTGAATCATGAATCATGAATCATGAATCGAATCATGAATCATGAATTAAATCATGAATCATGAATTGAATCATGAATCATGAATTGAATAATGAATCATGAATCATGAATTGAATCATGAATTGAATCATGAATCATGAATTGAATCATGAATCATGAATCATGAATCATGAATCATAAATTGAATCATGAATCATGAATTAAATCATAAATTGAATCATGAATCATGAATCATGAATTGAATCATGAATCATGAATCATGAATTGAATCATGAATCATGAATTAAATCATAAATTGAATCATGAATCATGAATCATGAATTGAATCATGAATCATGAATCATGAATTGAATCATGAATCATGAATTATGAATCATGAATTGAATCATGAATCATGAATTGAAATATTGAATCATGAATCATGAATTGAATCATGAATCATGAATCATGAATCGAATCATGAATCATGAATTAAATCATGAATCATGAATTGAATCATGAATCATGAATTGAATAACGAATCATGAATCATGAATTGAATCATGAATTGAATCATGAATCATGAATTGAATCATGAATTAAATCATGAATAATGAATCATAAATTGAATCATGAATTGAATCATAAATCATGAATAATGAATTGAATCATGAATCATGAATCATGAATTGAATCATGAATCATGATTCATGAATCATGAATTGAATCATGAATCATGAATCATGAATTGAATCATGAATTGAATCATGCATCATGAATTGAATCATGAATTGAATCATAAATCATGAATCATGAATCATGAATTGAATTCATCAATCATGAATCATGAATTGAATCATGAATTGAATCATGAATCATGAATTGAATCATGAATCATGAATCATGAATCATGAATCATGAATTGAATTCATCAATCATGAATCATGAATTGAATCATGAATTGAATCATGAATCATGAATTGAATCATGAATCATGAATCATGAATCATGAATCATAAATTGAATCATGAATCATTAATTAAATTATAAATTGAATCATGAATCATGAATCATGAATTGAATCATGAATCATGAATCATGAATTGAATCATGAATCATGAATCATGAATCATGAATTGAATCATGAATCATAAATCATGAATTGAATCATGAATCATGAATCATGAATTATGAATTGAATCATGAATCATGAATCATGAATTGAATCATGAATAATGAATCATGAATCATGAATTGAATCATGATTAATGAATCATGAATCGAATCATGAATCATGAATCATGAATCATGAATCATGAATCATGAATCGAATCATGAATCATGAATCATGAATCATGAATTGAATCATGAATAATGAATCATGAATTGAATCATGAATCATGAATCATGAATTGAATCATGAATCATGAATTGAATCATGAATCATGAATCATGAATCAAATCATGAATCATGAATCATGAATCATGAATCATGAATTGAATCATGAATCATGAATTGAATCATGAATCATGAATCATGAATCATAAATTGAATCATGAATCATAAATCATGAATTGAATCATGAATCATGAATCATGAATTATGGATTGAATCATGAATAATGAATCATGAATTGAATCATGAATAATGAATCATGAATCATGAATTGAATCATGATTAATGAATCATGAATCGAATCATGAATCATGAATCATGAATCATGAATCATGAATCGAATCATGAATCATGAATCATGAATCATGAATTGAATCATGAATAATGAATCATGAATTAAATCATGAATCATGAATCATGAATTGAATCATGAATCATGAATTGAATCATGAATCATGAATCATGAATCATGAATTGAATCATGAATCATAAATCATGAATTGAATCATGAATAATGAATCATGAATTATTAATTGAATCATGAATCATGAATCATGAATTGAATCATGAATAATGAATCATGAATCATGAATTGATTCATGATTAATGAATCATGAATCGAATCATGAATCATGAATCAAGAATCATGAAACGAATCATGAATCATGAATCGAATCATGAATCATGATTAATGAATCATGAATCATGAATTGAATCATGAATCATGAATTGAATCAGGATTCGAATCAAGAATTGAATCATGAATCATGAATTGAATCATGAATCATGAATCATGAATCATGAATCATGAATCATGAATTGAATTATGAATCATGAACCATGAATCGAATCATGAATCATGAATTAAATCATGAATCATGAATTGAATCATGAATCATGAATTGAATAATGAATCATGAATCATGAATTGAATCATGAATTGAATCATGAATCATGAATTGAATCATGAATTAAATCATGAATCATGAATCATAAATTGAATCATGAATTGAATCATGAATCATGAATCATGAATTGAATCATGAATCATGAATCATGAATTGAATCATGAATCATGAATTAAATCATAAATTGAATCATGAATCATGAATCAAGAATTGAATCATGAATCATGAATTAAATCGTAAATTGAATCATGAATCATGAATCATGAATTGAATCATGAATCATGAATCATGAATTGAATCATGAATCATGAATTGAATCATGAATCATGAATTATGAATCATGAATTGAATTATAAATTGAATCATGAATCATGAATCATGAATTGAATCATGAATCATGAATCATGAATTGAATCATGAATCATGAATTGAATCATGAATCATGAATTATGAATCATGAATTGAATCATGAATAATGAATTGAAATATTGAATCATGAATCATGAATCATGAATTGAATCATGAATCATGAATCGAATAATGAATCATGAATTAAATCATGAATCATGATTTGAATCATGAATCATGAATTGAATAATGAATCATGAATCATGAATTGAATCATGATTTGAATCATGAATCATGAATTGAATCATGAATTAAATCATGAATCATGAATCATAAATTGAATCATGAATTGAATCATAAATCATGAATCATGAATTGAATCATGAATCATGAATCATGAATTGAATCATGAATCATGATTCATGAATCATGAATTGAATCATGAATCATGAATCATGAATTGAATCATGAATCATGAATTGAATCATGCATCATGAATTGAATCATGAATTGAATCATAAATCATGAATCATGAATCATGAATTGAATTCATCAATCATGAATCATGAATTGAATCATGAATTGAATCATGAATCATGAATTGAATCATGAATCATGAATTATGAATCATGAATTGAATTCATCAATCATGAATCATGAATTGAATCATGAATTGAATCATGAATCATGAATTGAATCATGAATCATGAATCATGAATCATGAATCATAAATTGAATCATGAATCATGAATTAAATCATAAATTGAATCATGAATCATGAATCATGAATTGAATCATGAATCATGAATCATGAATTGAATCATGAATCATGAATCATGAATCGAATCATAAATCATGAATCATGAATCATGAATTGAATCATGAATCATGAATTGAATCATGAATCATGAATCATGAATCATGAATCATGAATCATGAATCATGAATTGAATCATGAATCATAAATCATGAATTGAATCATGAATAATGAATCATGAATTATGAATTGAATCATGAATCATGAATCATGAATTGAATCATGAATAATGAATCATGAATCATGAATTGAATCATGATTAATGAATCATGAATTGAATCATAAATCATGAATCAAGAATCATGAAACGAATCATGAATCATGAATTGAATCATGAATCATGAATTGAATCATGAATCATGAATCATGAATCATGAATTGAATCATGAATCATAAATCATGAATTGAATCATGAATAATGAATCATGAATTATGAATTGAATCATGAATCATGAATCATGAATTGAATCATGAATAATGAATCATGAATCATGAATTGAATCATGATTAATGAATCATGAATTGAATCATAAATCATGAATCAAGAATCATGAATCGAATCATGAATCATGAATCATGAATCATGAATTGAATCATGAATCATGAATTGAATCAGGATTCGAATCAAGAATTGAATCATGAATCATGAATTGAATCATGAATCATGAATCATGAATCATGAATCATGAATCATGAATCATGAATCGAATCATGAATCATGAATTAAATCATGAATCATGAATTGAATCATGAATCATGAATTGAATCATGAATCATGAATCATGAATTGAATCATGAATTGAATCATGAATCATGAATTGAATCATGAATCATGAATCATGAATCATGAATCATAAATTGAATCATGAATCATGAATTAAATCATAAATTGAATCATGAATCATGAATCATGAATTGAATCATGAATCATGAATCATGAATTGAATCATGAATCATGAATTAAATCATAAATTGAATCATGAATCATGAATCATGAATTGAATCATGAATCATGAATCATGAATTGAATCATGAATCATGAATTATGAATCATGAATTGAATCATGAATCATGAATTGAAATATTGAATCATGAATCATGAATTGAATCATGAATCATGAATCATGAATCGAATCATGAATCATGAATTAAATCATGAATCATGAATTGAATCATGAATCATGAATTGAATAACGAATCATGAATCATGAATTGAATCATGAATTGAATCATGAATCATGAATTGAATCATGAATTAAATCATGAATAATGAATCATAAATTAATTCATGAATTGAATCATAAATCATGAATAATGAATTGAATCATGAATCATGAATCATGAATTGAATCATGAATCATGATTCATGAATCATGAATTGAATCATGAATCATGAATCATGAATTGAATCATGAATCATGAATTGAATCATGCATCATGAATTGAATCATGAATTGAATCATAAATCATGAATCATGAATCATGAATTGAATTCATCAATCATGAATCATGAATTGAATCATGAATTGAATCATGAATCATGAATTGAATCATGAATCATGAATCATGAATCATGAATTGAATTCATCAATCATGAATCATGAATTGAATCATGAATTGAATCATGAATCATTAATTGAATCATGAATCATGAATCATGAATCATGAATCATAAATTGAATCATGAATCATGAATTAAATCATAAATTGAATCATGAATCATGAATTATGAATTGAATCATGAATCATGAATCATGAATTGAATCATGAATCATGAATCATGAATCATGAATTGAATCATGAATCATAAATCATGAATTGAATCATGAATCATGAATCATGAATTATGAATTGAATCATGAATCATGAATCATGAATTGAATCATGAATAATGAATCATGAATCATGAATTGAATCATGATTAATGAATCATGAATCGAATCATGAATCATGAATCATGAATCATGAATCATGAATCATGAATCAAATCATGAATCATGAATCATGAATCATGAATTGAATCATGAATAATGAATCATGAATTGAATCATGAATCATGAATCATGAATTGAATCATGAATCATGAATTGAATCATGAATCATGAATCGAATCATGAATCATGAATCATGAATCATGAATTGAATCATGAATCATGAATTGAATCATGAATCATGAATCATGAATCATAAATTGAATCATGATTAATGAATCATGAATCGAATCATGAATCATGAATCATGAATCATGAATCATGAATCGAATCATGAATTATGGATTGAATCATGAATAATGAATCATGAATTGAATCATGAATAATGAATCATGAATCATGAATTGAATCATGATTAATGAATCATGAATCGAATCATGAATCATGAATCATGAATCATGAATCATGAATCGAATCATGAATCATGAATCATGAATTGAATCATGAATAATGAATCATGAATTAAATCATGAATCATGAATCATGAATTGAATCATGAATCATTAATTGAATCATGAATCATGAATCATGAATCATGAATTGAATCATGAATCATAAATCATGAATTGAATCATGAATAATGAATCATGAATTATGAATTGAATCATGAATCATGAATCATGAATTGAATCATGAATAATGAATCATGAATCATGAATCATGAATTGAATCATGAATAATGAATCATGAATCATGAATTGATTCATGATTAATGAATCATGAATCGAATCATGAATCATGAATCAAGAATCATGAAACGAATCATGAATCATGAATTGAATCATGAATCATGAATCGAATCATGAATCATGATTAATGAATCATGAATCATGAATTGAATCATGAATCATGAATTGAATCAGGATTCGAATCAAGAATTGAATCATGAATCATGAATTGAATCATGAATCATGAATCATGAATCATGAATCATGAATCATGAATTGAATCATGAATCATGAACCATGAATCGAATCATGAATCATGAATTAAATCATGAATCATGAATTGAATCATGAATCATGAATTGAATAATGAATCATGAATCATGAATTGAATCATGAATTGAATCATGAATCATGAATTGAATCATGAATTAAATCATGAATCATGAATCATAAATTGAATCATGAATTGAATCATGAATCATGAATTGAATCATGAATCATGAATCATGAATTGAATCATGAATCATGAATTAAATCATAAATTGAATCATGAATCATGAATCAAGAATTGAATCATGAATCATGAATTAAATCGTAAATTGAATCATGAATCATGAATCATGAATTGAATCATGAATCATGAATCATGAATTGAATCATGAATCATGAATTGAATCATGAATCATGAATTGAATCATGAATTAAATCATGAATCATGAACCATGAATCGAATCATGAATCATGAATTAAATCATGAATCATGAATTGAATCATGAATCATGAATTGAATAATGAATCATGAATCATGAATTGAATCATGAATTGAATCATGAATCATGAATTGAATCATGAATTAAATCATGAATCATGAATCATAAATTGAATCATGAATTGAATCATGAATCATGAATCATGAATTGAATCATGAATCATGAATCATGAATCATGAATTAAATCATAAATTGAATCATGAATCATGAATCATGAATTGAATCATGAATCATGAATCATGAATTGAATCATGAATCATGAATTGAATCATGAATCATGAATTATGAATCATGAATTGAATCATGAATCATGAATTGAAATATTGAATCATGAATCATGAATCATGAATTGAATCATGAATCATGAATCATGAATTGAATCATGAATCATGAATTAAATCATGAATCATGAATTGAATCATGAATCATGAATTGAATAATGAATCATGAATTGAATCATGAATTGAATCATGAATCATGAATTGAATCATGAATTAAATCATGAATCATGAATCATAAATTGAATCATGAATTGAATCATAAATCATGAATCATGAATTGAATCATGAATCATGAATCATGAATTGAATCATGAATCATGATTCATGAATCATGAATTGAATCATGAATCATGAATCATGAATTGAATCATGAATCATGAATTGAATCATGAATCATGAATTGAATCATGAATTGAATCATAAATCATGAATCATGAATCATGAATTGAATTCATCAATCATGAATCATGAATTGAATCATAAATTGAATCATGAATCATGAATTGAATCATGAATCATGAATCATGAATCATGAATTGAATTCATCAATCATGAATCATAAATTGAATCATGAATTGAATCATGAATCATGAATTGAATCATGAATCATGAATCATGAATCATGAATCATAAATTGAATCATGAATCATGAATTAAATCATAAATTGAATCATGAATCATGAATCATGAATTGAATCATGAATCATGAATCATGAATTGAATCATGAATCATGTATTAAATCATAAATTGAATCATGAATCATGAATCATGAATTGAATCATGAATAATGAATCATGAATTGAATCATGAATCATGAATCATGAATTGAATCATGAATAATGAATCATGAATCGAATCATGAATCATGAATCATGAATCATGAATCATGAATTGAATCATGAATCATGAATCATGAATCATGAATTGAATCATGAATCATAAATCATGAATTGAATCATGAATCATGAATCATGAATTATGAATTGAATCATGAATCATGAATCATGAATTGAATCATGAATAATGAATCATGAATCATGAATTGAATCATGATTAATGAATCATGAATCGAATCATGAATCATGAATCATGAATCATGAATCATGAATCGAATCATGAATCATGAATCATGAATCATGAATTGAATCATGAATAATGAATCATGAATTAAATCATGAATCATGAATCATGAATTGAATCATGAATCATGAATCGAATCATGAATCATGAATCATGAATCATGAATCGAATCATGAATTGAATCATGAATCATGAATCATGAATCATGAATCATGAATTGAATCATGAATCATAAATCATGAATTGAATCATGAATCATGAATCATGAATTATGAATTGAATCATGAATCATGAATCATGAATTGAATCATGAATAATGAATCATGAATCATGAATTGAATCATGATTAATGAATCATGAATCGAATCATGAATCATGAATCAAGAATCATGAATTGAATCATGAATCATGAATTGAATCATGAATCGTGAATCATGAATCATGAATCGAATCATGAATCATGAATCATGAATCATGAATCATGAATTGAATCATGAATCATGAATTGAATCAGGATTCGAATCAAGAATTGAATCATGAATCATGAATTGAATCATGAATCATGAATTATGAATCATGAATTGAATCATGAATCATGAATTGAATCATGAATCATGAATCATGAATCATGAATCATGAATCATGAATTGAATCATGAATCATGAATCATGAATCGAATCATGAATCATGAATTAAATCATGAATCATGAATTGAATCATGAATCATGAATTGAATCAGGATTCGAATCATGAATTGAATCATGAATCATGAATTGAATCATGAATCATGAATTATGAATCATGAATTGAATCATGAATCATGAATTGAAATATTGAATCATGAATCATGAATCATGAATTGAATCATGAATCATGAATCATGAATCGAATCATGAATCATGAATTAAATCATGAATCATGAATTGAATCATGAATCATGAATTGAATAATGAATCATGAATCATGAATTGAATCATGAATTGAATCATGAATCATGAATCATAAATTGAATCATGAATTGAATCATGATCATGAATCATGAATTGAATCATGAATCATGAATTGAATCATGAATCATGATTCATGAATCATGAATTGAATCATGAATCATGAATCATGAATTGAATCATGAATCATGAATTGAATCATAAATCATGAATCATGAATCATGAATTGAATCATAAATCATGAATCATGAATTGAATTCATCAATCATGAATCATGAATTGAATCATGAATCATGAATTGAATCATGAATCATGAATCATGAATCATGAATCATAAATTGAATCATGAATCATGAATTAAATCATAAATTGAATCGTGAATCATGAATCATGAATTGAATCATGAATCATGAATTGAATCATGAATCATGAATTAAATCATAAATTGAATCATGAATCATGAATCATGAATTGAATCATGAATCATGAATCATGAATTGAATCATGAATCATGAATTGATTCATGAATCATGAATTGAATCATGAATCATGAATCATGAATTGAATCATGAATCATGAATTGAATCATGAATCATGAATTGAATTCATCAATCATGAATCATGAATTGAATCATGAATTGAATCATGAATCATGAATTGAATCATGAATCATGAATCATGAATCTTGACTCATGAATTGAATTCATCAATCATGAATCATGAATTGAATCATGAATTGAATCATGAATCATGAATCATGAATCATAAATTGAATCATGAATCATGAATTAAATCATAAATTGAATCATGAATCATGAATTGAATCATGAATCATGAATCATGAATTGAATCATGAATCATGAATTAAATCATAAATTGAATCATGAATCATGAATCATGAATTGAATCATGAATCATGAATTGAATCATGAATCATGAATCATGAATCATGAATTGAATCATGAATAATGAATCATGAATTGAATCATGAATCATGAATTGAATCATGAATAATGAATCATGAATTGAATCATGAATCATGAATCATGAATTGAATCATGAATCATGAATTGAATCATGAATCATGAATCGAATCATGAATCATGAATCATGAATCATGAATCATGAATTGAATCATGAATCATGAATTGAATCATGAATCATGAATTATGAATTGAATCATGAATCATAAATCATGAATTGAATCATGAATCATGAATCATGAATCATGAATTGAATCATGAATAATGAATCATGAATCATGAATTAAATCATGATTAATGAATCATGAATCGAATCATGAATCATGAATCATGAATCATGAATTGAATCATGAATAATGAATCATGAATTGAATCATGAATCATGAATCATGAATCATGAATCGAATCATGAATCATGAATCATGAATCATGAATCATGAATTGAATCATGAATCATGAATTGAATCATGAATCATGAATCATGAATCATGAATCATGAATTGAATCATGAATCATAAATCATGAATTGAATCATGAATCATGAATCATGAATTATGAATTGAATCATGAATCATGAATCATGAATTGAATCATGAATCATGAACCATGAATCGAATCATGAATCATGAATTAAATCATGAATCATGAATTGAATCATGAATCATGAATTGAATAATGAATCATGAATCATGAATTGAATCATGAATTGAATCATGAATCATGAATTGAATCATGAATTGAATCATGAATCATGAATTGAATCATGAATTAAATCATGAATCATGAATCATAAATTGAATCATGAATTGAATCATGAATCATGAATCATGAATTGAATCATGAATCATGAATTAAATCATAAATTGAATCATGAATCATGAATCATGAATTGAATCATGAATCATGAATCATGAATTGAATCATGAATCATGAATTGAATCATGAATCATGAATTATGAATCATGAATTGAATCATGAATCATGAATTGAAATATTGAATCATGAATCATGAATTGAATCATGAATCATGAATCATAAATCGAATCATGAATCATGAATTAAATCATAAATCATGAATTGAATCATGAATCATGAATTGAATAATGAATCATGAATCATGAATTGAATTATGAATTGAATCATGAATCATGAATTGAATCATGAATTAAATCATGAATCATGAATCATGAATCGAATCATGAATCATGAATTAAATCATGAATCATGAATTGAATCATGAATCATGAATTGAATAATGAATCATGAATCATGAATTGAATCATGAATTGAATCATGAATCATGAATTGAATCATGAATTAAATCATGAATCATGAATCATAAATTGAATCATGAATTGAATCATAAATCATGAATCATGAATTGAATCATGAATCATGAATCATGAATTGAATCATGAATCATGATTCATGAATCATGAATTGAATCATGAATCATGAATCATGAATTGAATCATGAATCATGATTCATGAATCATGAATTGAATCATGAATCATGAATCATGAATTGAATCATGAATCATGAATTGAATCATGCATCATGAATTGAATCATGAATCATGAATCATGAATCATGAATTGAATTCATCAATCATGAATCATGAATTGAATCATGAATTGAATCATGAATCATGAATTGAATCATGAATCATGAATCATGAATCATGAATCATGAATTGAATTCATCAATCATGAATCATGAATTGAATCATGAATTGAATCATGAATCATGAATTGAATCATGAATCATGAATTATGAATCATGAATCATAAATTGAATCATGAATCATGAATTAAATCATGAATTGAATCATGAATCATGAATCATGAATTGAATCATGAATCATGAATCATGAATTGAATCATGAATCATGAATCATGAATCATGAATCATGAATTGAATCATGAATCATAAATCATGAATTGAATCATGAATCATGAATCATGAATTATGAATTGAATCATGAATCATGAATCATGAATTGAATCATGAATCATGAATCATGAATTGAATCATGAATCATGAACCATGAATCGAATCATGAATCATGAATTAAATCATGAGTCATGAATTGAATCATGAATCATGAATTGAATAATGAATCATGAATCATGAATTGAATCATGAATTGAATCATGAATCATGAATTGAATCATGAATTGAATCATGAATCATGAATTGAATCATGAATTAAATCATGAATCATGAATCATAAATTGAATCATGAATTGAATCATGAATCATGAATCATGAATTGAATCATGAATCATGAATCATGAATTGAATCATGAATCATGAATTAAATCATAAATTGAATCATGAATCATGAATCATGAATTGAATCATGAATCATGAATCATGAATTGAATCATGAATCATGAATTGAATCATGAATCATGAATTATGAATCATGAATTGAATCATGAATCATGAATTGAAATATTGAATCATGAATCATGAATTGAATCATGAATCATGAATCGAATCATGAATCATGAATTAAATCATGAATCATGAATTGAATCATGAATCATGAATTGAATAATGAATCATGAATCATGAATTGAATCATGAATTGAATCATGAATCATGAATTGAATCATGAATTAAATCATGAATCATGAATCATGAATCGAATCATGAATCATGAATTAAATCATGAATCATGAATTGAATCATGAATCATAAATGGAATAATGAATCATGAATCATGAATTGAATCATGAATTGAATCATGAATCATGAATTGAATCATGAATTAAATCATGAATCATGAATCATAAATTGAATCATGAATTGAATCATGAATCATGAATCATGAATTGAATCATGAATCATGAATCATGAATTGAATCATGAATCATGAATTAAATCATAAATTGAATCATGAATCATGAATCAAGAATTGAATCATGAATCATGAATTAAATCGTAAATTGAATCATGAATCATGAATCATGAATTGAATCATGAATCATGAATCATGAATTGAATCATGAATCATGAATTGAATCATGAATCATGAATTATGAATCATGAATTGAATTATAAATTGAATCATGAATCATGAATCATGAATTGAATCATGAATCATGAATCATGAATTGAATCATGAATCATGAATTGAATCATGAATCATGAATTATGAATCATGAATTGAATCATGAATCATGAATTGAAATATTGAATCATGAATCATGAATCATGAATTGAATCATGAATCATGAATCGAATAATGAATCATGAATTAAATCATGAATCATGATTTGAATCATGAATCATGAATTGAATAATGAATCATGAATCATGAATTGAATCATGAATTGAATCATGAATCATGAATTGAATCATGAATTAAATCATGAATCATGAATCATAAATTGAATCATGAATTGAATCATAAATCATGAATCATGAATTGAATCATGAATCATGAATCATGAATTGAATCATGAATCATGATTCATGAATCATGAATTGAATCATGAATCATGAATCATGAATTGAATCATGAATCATGAATTGAATCATGCATCATGAATTGAATCATGAATTGAATCATAAATCATGAATCATGAATCATGAATTGAATTCATCAATCATGAATCATGAATTGAATCATGAATTGAATCATGAATCATGAATTGAATCATGAATCATGAATTATGAATCATGAATTGAATTCATCAATCATAAATCATGAATTGAATCATGAATAATGAATCATGAATCATGAATTGAATCATGATTAATGAATCATGAATCGAATCATGAATCATGAATCATGAATCATGAATTGAATCATGAATCATGAATCATGAATCATGAATCATGAATTGAATCATGAATCATAAATCATGAATTGAATCATGAATCATGAATCATGAATTATGAATTGAATCATGAATCATGAATCATGAATTGAATCATGAATAATGAATCATGAATCATGAATTGAATCATGATTAATGAATCATGAATCGAATCATGAATCATGAATCAAGAATCATGAATTGAATCATGAATCATGAATTGAATCATGAATCGTGAATCATGAATCATGAATCGAATCATGAATCATGAATCATGAATCATGAATCATGAATTGAATCATGAATCATGAATTGAATCAGGATTCGAATCAAGAATTGAATCATGAATCATGAATTGAATCATGAATCATGAATTATGAATCATGAATTGAATCATGAATCATGAATTGAATCATGAATCATGAATCATGAATCATGAATCATGAATTGAATCATGAATCATGAATCATGAATCGAATCATGAATCATGAATTAAATCATGAATCATGAATTGAATCATGAATCATGAATTGAATCAGGATTCGAATCATGAATTGAATCATGAATCATGAATTGAATCATGAATCATGAATTATGAATCATTAATTGAATCATGAATCATGAATTGAAATATTGAATCATGAATCATGAATCATGAATTGAATCATGAATCATGAATCATGAATCGAATCATGAATTAAATCATGAATCATGAATTGAATCATGAATCATGAATTGAATAATGAATCATGAATCATGAATTGAATCATGAATTGAATCATGAATCTTGAATCATAAATTGAATCATGAATTGAATCATGATCATGAATCATGAATTGAATCATGAATCATGAATTGAATCATGAATCATGATTCATGAATCATGAATTGAATCATGAATCATGAATCATGAATTGAATCATGAATCATGAATTGAATCATTAATCATGATTCATGAATCATGAATTGAATCATAAATCATGAATCATGAATTGAATTCATCAATCATGAATCATGAATTGAATCATGAATTGAATCATGAATCATGAATTGAATCATGAATCATGAATCATGAATCATGAATCATAAATTGAATCATGAATCATGAATTAAATCATAAATTGAATCATGAATCATGAATCATGAATTGAATCATGAATCATGAATTGAATCATGAATCATGAATTAAATCATAAATTGAATCATGAATCATGAATCATGAATTGAATCATGAATCATGAATCATGAATTGAATCATGAATCATGAATTGAATCATGAATCATGAATTGAATCATGAATCATGAATCATGAATTGAATAATGAATCATGAATTGAATCATGAATCATGAATTGAATTCATCAATCATGAATCATGAATTGAATCATGAATTGAATCATGAATCATGAATTGAATCATGAATCATGAATCTTGACTCATGAATTGAATTCATCAATCATGAATCATGAATTGAATCATGAATTGAATCATGAATCATGAATTGAATCATGAATCATGAATCATGAATCATAAATTGAATCATGAATCATGAATTAAATCATAAATTGAATCATGAATCATGAATCATGAATTGAATCATGAATCATGAATCATGAATTGAATCATGAATCATGAATTAAATCATAAATTGAATCATGAATCATGAATCATGAATTGAATCATGAATCATGAATTGAATCATGAATCATGAATCATGAATCATGAATTGAATCATGAATAATGAATCATGAATTGAATCATGAATCATGAATTGAATCATGAATAATGAATCATGAATTGAATCATGAATCATGAATCATGAATTGAATCATGAATCATGAATTGAATCATGAATCATGAATCGAATCATGAATCATGAATCATGAATCATGAATCATGAATTGAATCATGAATCATGAATTGAATCATGAATCATGAATTATGAATTGAATCATGAATCATAAATCATGAATTGAATCATGAATCATGAATCATGAATCATGAATTGAATCATGAATAATGAATCATGAATCATGAATTGAATCATGATTAATGAATCATGAATCGAATCATGAATCATGAATCATGAATCATGAATTGAATCATGAATAATGAATCATGAATTGAATCATGAATCATGAATCATGAATCATGAATCGAATCATGAATCATGAATCATGAATCATGAATCATGAATTGAATCATGAATCATGAATTGAATCATGAATCATGAATTGAATCATGAATCATGAATCGAATCATGAATCATGAATCATGAATCATGAATCATGAATTGAATCATGAATCATGAATTGAATCATGAATCATGAATTATGAATTGAATCATGAATCATAAATCATGAATTGAATCATGAATCATGAATCATGAATCATGAATTGAATCATGAATAATGAATCATGAATCATGAATTGAATCATGATTAATGAATCATGAATCGAATCATGAATCATGAATCATGAATCATGAATTGAATCATGAATAATGAATCATGAATTGAATCATGAATCATGAATCATGAATCATGAATCGAATCATGAATCATGAATCATGAATCATGAATCATGAATTGAATCATGAATCATGAATTGAATCATGAATCATGAATCATGAATCATGAATCATGAATTGAATCATGAATCATAAATCATGAATTGAATCATGAATCATGAATCATGAATCATGAATTATGAATTGAATCATGAATCATGAATCATGAATTGAATCATGAATCATGAATCATGAATTGAATCATGAATCATGAACCATGAATCGAATCATGAATCATGAATTAAATCATGAATCATGAATTGAATCATGAATCATGAATTTAATAATGAATCATGAATCATGAATTGAATCATGAATTGAATCATGAATCATGAATTGAATCATGAATTGAATCATGAATCATGAATTGAATCATGAATTAAATCATGAATCATGAATCATAAATTGAATCATGAATTGAATCATGAATCATGAATCATGAATTGAATCATGAATCATGAATCATGAATTGAATCATGAATCATGAATTAAATCATAAATTGAATCATGAATCATGAATCATGAATTGAATCATGAATCATGAATCATGAATTGAATCAGGAATCATGAATTGAATCATGAATCATGAATTATGAATCATGAATTGAATCATGAATCATGAATTGAAATATTGAATCATGAATCATGAATTGAATCATGAATCATGAATCATAAATCGAATCATGAATTGAATTCATCAATCATGAATTGAATCATGAATCGTGAATCATGAATCATGAATCGAATCATGAATCATGAATCATGAATCATGAATCATGAATTGAATCATGAATCATGAATTGAATCAGGATTCGAATCAAGAATTGAATCATGAATCATGAATTGAATCATGAATCATGAATTATGAATCATGAATTGAATCATGAATCATGAATTGAATCATGAATCATGAATCATGAATCATGAATCATGAATCATGAATTGAATCATGAATCATGAATCATGAATCGAATCATGAATCATGAATTAAATCATGAATCATGAATTGAATCATGAATCATGAATTGAATCAGGATTCGAATCATGAATTGAATCATGAATCATGAATTGAATCATGAATCATGAATTATGAATCATGAATTGAATCATGAATCATGAATTGAAATATTGAATCATGAATCATGAATCATGAATTGAATCATGAATCATGAATCATGAATCGAATCATGAATCATGAATTAAATCATGAATCATGAATTGAATCATGAATCATGAATTGAATAATGAATCATGAATCATGAATTGAATTATGAATTGAATCATGAATCATGAATCATAAATTGAATCATGAATTGAATCATGATCATGAATCATGAATTGAATCATGAATCATGAATTGAATCATGAATCATGATTCATGAATCATGAATTGAATCATGAATCATGAATCATGAATTGAATCATGAATCATGAATTGAATCATTAATCATGATTCATGAATCATGAATTGAATTATGATTAATGAATCATGAATCGAATCATGAATCATGAATCAAGAATCATGAATTGAATTCATCAATCATGAATTGAATCATGAATCGTGAATCATGAATCATGAATCGAATCATGAATCATGAATCATGAATCATGAATCATGAATTGAATCATGAATCATGAATTGAATCAGGATTCGAATCAAGAATTGAATCATGAATCATGAATTGAATCATGAATCATGAATTATGAATCATGAATTGAATCATGAATCATGAATTGAATCATGAATCATGAATCATGAATCATGAATCATGAATCATGAATTGAATCATGAATCATGAATCATGAATCGAATCATGAATCATGAATTAAATCATGAATCATGAATTGAATCATGAATCATGAATTGAATCAGGATTCGAATCATGAATTGAATCATGAATCATGAATTGAATCATGAATCATGAATTATGAATCATGAATTGAATCATGAATCATGAATTGAAATATTGAATCATGAATCATGAATCATGAATTGAATCATGAATCATGAATCATGAATCGAATCATGAATCATGAATTAAATCATGAATCATGAATTGAATCATGAATCATGAATTGAATAATGAATCATGAATTGAATCATGAATTGAATCATGAATCATGAATCATAAATTGAATCATGAATTGAATCATGATCATGAATCATGAATTGAATCATGAATCATGAATTGAATCATGAATCATGATTCATGAATCATGAATTGAATCATGAATCATGAATCATGAATTGAATCATGAATCATGAATTGAATCATTAATCATGATTCATGAATCATGAATTGAATCATAAATCATGAATCATGAATTGAATTCATCAATCATGAATCATGAATTGAATCATGAATTGAATCATGAATCATGAATTGAATCATGAATCATGAATCATGAATCATGAATCATAAATTGAATCATGAATCATGAATTAAATCATAAATTGAATCATGAATCATGAATCATGAATTGAATCATGAATCATGAATTGAATCATGAATCATGAATTAAATCATAAATTGAATCATGAATCATGAATCATGAATTGAATCATGAATCATGAATCATGAATTGAATCATGAATCATGAATTGAATCATGAATCATGAATTGAATCATGAATCATGAATCATGAATTGAATCATGAATCATGAATTGAATCATGAATCATGAATTGAATTCATCAATCATGAATCATGAATTGAATCATGAATTGAATCATGAATCATGAATTGAATCATGAATCATGAATCATGAATCTTGACTCATGAATTGAATTCATCAATCATGAATCATGAATTGAATCATGAATTGAATCATGAATCATGAATTGAATCATGAATCATGAATCATGAATCATAAATTGAATCATGAATCATGAATTAAATCATAAATTGAATCATGAATCATGAATCATGAATTGAATCATGAATCATGAATCATGAATTGAATCATGAATCATGAATTAAATCATAAATTGAATCATGAATCATGAATCATGAATTGAATCATGAATCATGAATTGAATCATGAATCATGAATCATGAATTGAATAATGAATCATGAATTGAATCATGAATCATGAATTGAATTCATCAATCATGAATCATGAATTGAATCATGAATTGAATCATGAATCATGAATTGAATCATGAATCATGAATCATGAATCTTGACTCATGAATTGAATTCATCAATCATGAATCATGAATTGAATCATGAATTGAATCATGAATCATGAATTGAATCATGAATCATGAATCATGAATCATAAATTGAATCATGAATCATGAATTAAATCATAAATTGAATCATGAATCATGAATCATGAATTGAATCATGAATCATGAATCATGAATTGAATCATGAATCATGAATTAAATCATAAATTGAATCATGAATCATGAATCATGAATTGAATCATGAATCATGAATTGAATCATGAATCATGAATCATGAATCATGAATTGAATCATGAATAATGAATCATGAATTGAATCATGAATCATGAATTGAATCATGAATAATGAATCATGAATTGAATCATGAATCATGAATCATGAATTGAATCATGAATCATGAATTGAATCATGAATCATGAATCGAATCATGAATCATGAATCATGAATCATGAATCATGAATCATGAATTGAATCATGAATCATGAATTGAATCATGAATCATGAATTATGAATTGAATCATGAATCATAAATCATGAATTGAATCATGAATCATGAATCATGAATCATGAATTGAATCATGAATAATGAATCATGAATCATGAATTGAATCATGATTAATGAATCATGAATCGAATCATGAATCATGAATCATGAATCATGAATTGAATCATGAATAATGAATCATGAATTGAATCATGAATCATGAATCATGAATCATGAATCGAATCATGAATCATGAATCATGAATCATGAATCATGAATTGAATCATGAATCATGAATTGAATCATGAATCATGAATCGAATCATGAATCATGAATCATGAATCATGAATCATGAATTAAATCATAAATTGAATCATGAATCATGAATCATGAATTGAATCATGAATCATGAATTGAATCATGAATCATGAATTAAATCATAAATTGAATCATGAATCATGAATCATGAATTGAATCATGAATCATGAATCATGAATTGAATCATGAATCATGAATTGAATCATGAATCATGAATTGAATCATGAATCATGAATCATGAATTGAATCATGAATCATGAATTGAATCATGAATCATGAATTGAATTCATCAATCATGAATCATGAATTGAATCATGAATTGAATCATGAATCATGAATTGAATCATGAATCATGAATCATGAATCTTGACTCATGAATTGAATTCATCAATCATGAATCATGAATTGAATCATGAATTGAATCATGAATCATGAATTGAATCATGAATCATGAATCATGAATCATAAATTGAATCATGAATCATGAATTAAATCATAAATTGAATCATGAATCATGAATCATGAATTGAATCATGAATCATGAATCATGAATTGAATCATGAATCATGAATTAAATCATAAATTGAATCATGAATCATGAATCATGAATTGAATCATGAATCATGAATTGAATCATGAATCATGAATCATGAATTGAATAATGAATCATGAATTGAATCATGAATCATGAATTGAATTCATCAATCATGAATCATGAATTGAATCATGAATTGAATCATGAATCATGAATTGAATCATGAATCATGAATCATGAATCTTGACTCATGAATTGAATTCATCAATCATGAATCATGAATTGAATCATGAATTGAATCATGAATCATGAATTGAATCATGAATCATGAATCATGAATCATAAATTGAATCATGAATCATGAATTAAATCATAAATTGAATCATGAATCATGAATCATGAATTGAATCATGAATCATGAATCATGAATTGAATCATGAATCATGAATTAAATCATAAATTGAATCATGAATCATGAATCATGAATTGAATCATGAATCATGAATTGAATCATGAATCATGAATCATGAATCATGAATTGAATCATGAATAATGAATCATGAATTGAATCATGAATCATGAATTGAATCATGAATAATGAATCATGAATTGAATCATGAATCATGAATCATGAATTGAATCATGAATCATGAATTGAATCATGAATCATGAATCGAATCATGAATCATGAATCATGAATCATGAATCATGAATCATGAATTGAATCATGAATCATGAATTGAATCATGAATCATGAATTATGAATTGAATCATGAATCATAAATCATGAATTGAATCATGAATCATGAATCATGAATCATGAATTGAATCATGAATAATGAATCATGAATCATGAATTGAATCATGATTAATGAATCATGAATCGAATCATGAATCATGAATCATGAATCATGAATTGAATCATGAATAATGAATCATGAATTGAATCATGAATCATGAATCATGAATCATGAATCGAATCATGAATCATGAATCATGAATCATGAATCATGAATTGAATCATGAATCATGAATTGAATCATGAATCATGAATCGAATCATGAATCATGAATCATGAATCATGAATCATGAATCATGAATTGAATCATGAATCATGAATTGAATCATGAATCATGAATTATGAATTGAATCATGAATCATAAATCATGAATTGAATCATGAATCATGAATCATGAATCATGAATTGAATCATGAATAATGAATCATGAATCATGAATTGAATCATGATTAATGAATCATGAATCGAATCATGAATCATGAATCATGAATCATGAATTGAATCATGAATAATGAATCATGAATTGAATCATGAATCATGAATCATGAATCATGAATCGAATCATGAATCATGAATCATGAATCATGAATCATGAATTGAATCATGAATCATGAATTGAATCATGAATCATGAATCATGAATCATGAATCATGAATTGAATCATGAATCATAAATCATGAATTGAATCATGAATCATGAATCATGAATCATGAATTATGAATTGAATCATGAATCATGAATCATGAATTGAATCATGAATCATGAATCATGAATTGAATCATGAATCATGAACCATGAATCGAATCATGAATCATGAATTAAATCATGAATAATGAATTGAATCATGAATCATGAATTGAATAATGAATCATGAATCATGAATTGAATCATGAATTGAATCATGAATCATGAATTGAATCATGAATTGAATCATGAATCATGAATTGAATCATGAATTAAATCATGAATCATGAATCATAAATTGAATCATGAATTGAATCATGAATCATGAATCATGAATTGAATCATGAATCATGAATCATGAATTGAATCATGAATCATGAATTAAATCATAAATTGAATCATGAATCATGAATCATGAATTGAATCATGAATCATGAATCATGAATTGAATCAGGAATCATGAATTGAATCATGAATCATGAATTATGAATCATGAATTGAATCATGAATCATGAATTGAAATATTGAATCATGAATCATGAATTGAATCATGAATCATGAATCATAAATCGAATCATGAATTGAATTCATCAATCATGAATTGAATCATGAATCGTGAATCATGAATCATGAATCGAATCATGAATCATGAATCATGAATCATGAATTATGAATTGAATCATGAATCATGAATTGAATCAGGATTCGAATCAAGAATTGAATCATGAATCATGAATTGAATCATGAATCATGAATTATGAATCATGAATTGAATCATGAATCATGAATTGAATCATGAATCATGAATCATGAATCATGAATCATGAATCATGAATTGAATCATGAATCATGAATCATGAATCGAATCATGAATCATGAATTAAATCATGAATCATGAATTGAATCATGAATCATGAATTGAATCAGGATTCGAATCATGAATTGAATCATGAATCATGAATTGAATCATGAATCATGAATTATGAATCATGAATTGAATCATGAATCATGAATTGAAATATTGAATCATGAATCATGAATCATGAATTGAATCATGAATCATGAATCATGAATCGAATCATGAATCATGAATTAAATCATGAATCATGAATTGAATCATGAATCATGAATTGAATAATGAATCATGAATCATGAATTGAATTATGAATTGAATCATGAATCATGAATCATAAATTGAATCATGAATTGAATCATGATCATGAATCATGAATTGAATCATGAATCATGAATTGAATCATGAATCATGATTCATGAATCATGAATTGAATCATGAATCATGAATCATGAATTGAATCATGAATCATGAATTGAATCATTAATCATGATTCATGAATCATGAATTGAATCATGATTAATGAATCATGAATCGAATCATGAATCATGAATCAAGAATCATGAATTGAATTCATCAATCATGAATTGAATCATGAATCGTGAATCATGAATCATGAATCGAATCATGAATCATGAATCATGAATCATGAATCATGAATTGAATCATGAATCATGAATTGAATCAGGATTCGAATCAAGAATTGAATCATGAATCATGAATTGAATCATGAATCATGAATTATGAATCATGAATTGAATCATGAATCATGAATTGAATCATGAATCATGAATCATGAATCATGAATTGAATCATGAATCATGAATCATGAATCGAATCATGAATCATGAATTAAATCATGAATCATGAATTGAATCATGAATCATGAATTGAATCAGGATTCGAATCATGAATTGAATCATGAATCATGAATTGAATCATGAATCATGAATTATGAATCATGAATTGAATCATGAATCATGAATTGAAATATTGAATCATGAATCATGAATCATGAATTGAATCATGAATCATGAATCATGAATCGAATCATGAATCATGAATTAAATCATGAATCATGAATTGAATCATGAATCATGAATTGAATAATGAATCATGAATTGAATCATGAATTGAATCATGAATCATGAATCATAAATTGAATTATGAATTGAATCATGATCATGAATCATGAATTGAATCATGAATCATGAATTGAATCATGAATCATGATTCATGAATCATGAATTGAATCATGAATCATGAATCATGAATTGAATCATGAATCATGAATTGAATCATTAATCATGATTCATGAATCATGAATTGAATCATAAATCATGAATCATGAATTGAATTCATCAATCATGAATCATGAATTGAATCATGAATTGAATCATGAATCATGAATTGAATCATGAATCATGAATCATGAATCATGAATCATAAATTGAATCATGAATCATGAATTAAATCATAAATTGAATCATGAATCATGAATCATGAATTGAATCATGAATCATGAATTGAATCATGAATCATGAATTAAATCATAAATTGAATCATGAATCATGAATCATGAATTGAATCATGAATCATGAATCATGAATTGAATCATGAATCATGAATTGAATCATGAATCATGAATTGAATCATGAATCATGAATCATGAATTGAATCATGAATCATGAATTGAATCATGAATCATGAATTGAATTCATCAATCATGAATCATGAATTGAATCATGAATTGAATCATGAATCATGAATTGAATCATGAATCATGAATCATGAATCTTGACTCATGAATTGAATTCATCAATCATGAATCATGAATTGAATCATGAATTGAATCATGAATCATGAATTGAATCATGAATCATGAATCATGAATCATAAATTGAATCATGAATCATGAATTAAATCATAAATTGAATCATGAATCATGAATCATGAATTGAATCATGAATCATGAATCATGAATTGAATCATGAATCATGAATTAAATCATAAATTGAATCATGAATCATGAATCATGAATTGAATCATGAATCATGAATTGAATCATGAATCATGAATCATGAATCATGAATTGAATCATGAATAATGAATCATGAATTGAATCATGAATCATGAATTGAATCATGAATAATGAATCATGAATTGAATCATGAATCATGAATCATGAATTGAATCATGAATCATGAATTGAATCATGAATCATGAATCGAATCATGAATCATGAATCATGAATCATGAATCATGAATCATGAATTGAATCATGAATCATGAATTGAATCATGAATTATGAATTATGAATTGAATCATGAATCATAAATCATGAATTGAATCATGAATCATGAATCATGAATCATGAATTGAATCATGAATAATGAATCATGAATCATGAATTGAATCATGATTAATGAATCATGAATCGAATCATGAATCATGAATCATGAATCATGAATTGAATCATGAATAATGAATCATGAATTGAATCATGAATCATGAATCATGAATCATGAATCGAATCATGAATCATGAATCATGAATCATGAATCATGAATTGAATCATGAATCATGAATTGAATCATGAATCATGAATTGAATCATGAATCATGAATCATGAATCATGAATTGAATCATGAATCATAAATCATGAATTGAATCATGAATCATGAATTATGAATTGAATCATGAATCATGAATCATGAATTGAATCATGAATCATGAATCATGAATTGAATCATGAATCATGAACCATGAATCGAATCATGAATCATGAATTAAATCATGAATCATGAATTGAATCATGAATTGAATCATGAATCATGAATTGAATCATGAATTGAATCATGAATCATGAATTGAATCATGAATTAAATCATGAATCATGAATCATAAATTGAATCATGAATTGAATCATGAATCATGAATCATGAATTGAATCATGAATCATGAATCATGAATTGAATCATGAATCATGAATTAAATCATAAATTGAATCATGAATCATGAATCATGAATTGAATCATGAATCATGAATCATGAATTGAATCATGAATCATGAATTGAATCATGAATCATGAATTATGAATCATGAATTGAATCATGAATCATGAATTGAAATATTGAATCATGAATCATGAATTGAATCATGAATCATGAATCATAAATCGAATCATGAATCATGAATTAAATCATAAATCATGAATTGAATCATGAATCATGAATTGAATAATGAATCATGAATCATGAATTGAATCATGAATTGAATCATGAATCATGAATTAAATCATGAATCATGAATCATGAATCGAATCATGAATCATGAATTAAATCATGAATCATGAATTGAATCATGAATCATGAATTGAATAATGAATCATGAATCATGAATTGAATCATGAATTGAATCATGAATCATGAATTGAATCATGAATTAAATCATGAATCATGAATCATAAATTGAATCATGAATTGAATCATAAATCATGAATCATGAATTGAATCATGAATCATGAATCATGAATTGAATCATGAATCATGATTCATGAATCATGAATTGAATCATGAATCATGAATCATGAATTGAATCATGAATCATGAATTGAATCATGAATCATGATTCATGAATCATGAATTGAATCATGAATCATGAATCATGAATTGAATCATGAATCATGAATTGAATCATGCATCATGAATTGAATCATGAATCATGAATTGAATTCATCAATCATGAATCATGAATTGAATCATGAATTGAATCATGAATCATGAATTGAATCATGAATCATGAATCATGAATCATGAATCATGAATTGAATTCATCAATCATGAATCATGAATTGAATCATGAATTGAATCATGAATCATGAATTGAATCATGAATCATGAATTATGAATCATGAATCATAAATTGAATCATGAATCATGAATTAAATCATAAATTGAATCATGAATCATGAATCATGAATTGAATCATGAATCATGAATCATGAATTGAATCATGAATCATGAATCATGAATCATGAATTGAATCATGAATCATAAATCATGAATTGAATCATGAATCATGAATCATGAATTATGAATTGAATCATGAATCATGAATCATGAATTGAATCATGAATCATGAATCATGAATTGAATCATGAATCATGAACCATGAATCGAATCATGAATCATGAATTAAATCATGAATCATGAATTGAATCATGAATCATGAATTGAATAATGAATCATGAATCATGAATTGAATCATGAATTGAATCATGAATCATGAATTGAATCATGAATTGAATCATGAATCATGAATTCAATCATGAATTAAATCATGAATCATGAATCATAAATTGAATCATGAATTGAATCATGAATCATGAATTGAATCATGAATCATGAATCATGAATTGAATCATGAATCATGAATTAAATCATAAATTGAATCATGAATCATGAATCATGAATTGAATCATGAATCATGAATCATGAATTGAATCATGAATCATGAATTGAATCATGAATCATGAATTATGAATCATGAATTGAATCATGAATCATGAATTGAAATATTGAATCATGAATCATGAATTGAATCATGAATCATGAATCATGAATCGAATCATGAATCATGAATTAAATCATGAATCATGAATTGAATCATGAATCATGAATTGAATAATGAATCATGAATCATGAATTGAATCATGAATTGAATCATGAATCATGAATTGATTAATGAATTAAATCATGAATCATGAATCATGAATCGAATCATGAATCATGAATTAAATCATGAATCATGAATTGAATCATGAATCATAAATTGAATAATGAATCATGAATCATGAATTGAATCATGAATTGAATCATGAATCATGAATTGAATCATGAATTAAATCATGAATCATGAATCATGAATCGAATCATGAATCATGAATTAAATCATGAATCATGAATTGAATCATGAATCATAAATTGAATAATGAATCATGAATCATGAATTGAATCATGAATTGAATCATGAATCATGAATTGAATCATGAATTAAATCATGAATCATGAATCATAAATTGAATCATGAATTGAATCATGAATCATGAATTGAATCATGAATCATGAATCATGAATTGAATCATGAATCATGAATTAAATCATAAATTGAATCATGAATCATGAATCAAGAATTGAATCATGAATCATGAATTAAATCGTAAATTGAATCATGAATCATGAATCATGAATTGAATCATGAATCATGAATCATGAATTGAATCATGAATCATGAATTGAATCATGAATCATGAATTATGAATCATGAATTGAATTATAAATTGAATCATGAATCATGAATCATGAATTGAATCATGAATCATGAATCATGAATTGAATCATGAATCATGAATTGAATCATGAATCATGAATTATGAATCATGAATTGAATCATGAATCATGAATTGAAATATTGAATCATGAATCATGAATCATGAATTGAATCATGAATCATGAATCGAATAATGAATCATGAATTAAATCATGAATCATGATTTGAATCATGAATCATGAATTGAATAATGAATCATGAATCATGAATTAAATCATGAATTGAATCATGAATCATGAATTGAATCATGAATTAAATCATGAATCATGAATCATAAATTGAATCATGAATTGAATCATAAATCATGAATCATGAATTGAATCATGAATCATGAATCATGAATTGAATCATGAATCATGATTCATGAATCATGAATTGAATCATGAATCATGAATCATGAATTGAATCATGAATCATGAATTGAATCATGCATCATGAATTGAATCATGAATTGAATCATAAATCATGAATCATGAATCATGAATTGAATTCATCAATCATGAATCATGAATTGAATCATGAATTGAATCATGAATCATGAATTGAATCATGAATCATGAATTATGAATCATGAATTGAATTTATCAATCATGAATCATGAATTGAATCATGAATAATGAATCATGAATCATGAATTGAATCATGATTAATGAATCATGAATCGAATCATAAATCATGAATCAAGAATCATGAAACGAATCATGAATCATGAATTGAATCATGAATCATGAATTGAATCATGAATCATGAATCATGAATCGAATCATGAATCATGAATCATGAATCATGAATCATGAATTGAATCATGAATCATGAATTGAATTAGGATTCGAATCAAGAATTGAATCATGAATCATGAATTGAATCATGAATCATGAATCATGAATCATGAATCATGAATCATGAATCGAATCATGAATCATGAATTAAATCATGAATCATGAATTGAATCATGAATCATGAATTGAATACTGAATCATGAATCATGAATCATGAATCATGAATTGAATCATGAATCATGAATTCAATCATGAATTAAATCATGAATCATGAATCATAAATTGAATCATGAATCATGAATCATGAATCGAATCATGAATCATGAATTAAATCATGAATCATGAATTGAATCATGAATCATGAATTGAATCATGAATCATGAATCATGAATTGAATCATGAATTGAATCATGAATCATGAATTGAATCATGAATCATGAATCATGAATCATGAATCATAAATTGAATCATGAATCATGAATTAAATCATAAATTGAATCATGAATCATGAATCATGAATTGAATCATGAATCATGAATTGAATCATGAATCATGAATTAAATCATAAATTGAATCATGAATCATGAATCATGAATTGAATCATGAATCATGAATCATGAATTGAATCATGAATCATGAATTATGAATCATGAATTGAATCATGAATCATGAATTGAAATATTGAATCATGAATCATGAATTGAATCATGAATCATGAATCATGAATCGAATCATGAATCATGAATTAAATCATGAATCATGAATTGAATCATGAATCATGAATTGAATAACGAATCATGAATCATGAATTGAATCATGAATTGAATCATGCATCATGAATTGAATCATGAATTAAATCATGAATAATGAATCATAAATTGAATCATGAATTGAATCATAAATCATGAATAATGAATTGAATCATGAATCATGAATCATGAATTGAATCATGAATCATGAATTGAATCATGCATCATGAATTGAATCATGAATTGAATCATAAATCATGAATCATGAATCATGAATTGAATTCATCAATCATGAATCATGAATTGAATCATGAATTGAATCATGAATCATGAATTGAATCATGAATCATGAATCATGAATCATGAATTGAATTCATCAATCATGAATCATATAATTGAATCATGAATCATGAATTAAATCATAAATTGAATCATGAATCATGAATCATGAATTGAATCATGAATCATGAATCATGAATTGAATCATGAATCATGAATCATGAATCATGAATTGAATCATGAATCATAAATCATGAATTGAATCATGAATCATGAATCATGAATTATGAATTGAATCATGAATCATGAATCATGAATTGAATCATGAATAATGAATCATGAATCATGAATTGAATCATGATTAATGAATCATGAATCGAATCATGAATTATGAATCATGAATCATGAATCATGAATCATGAATCGAATCATGAATCATGAATCATGAATCATGAATTGAATCATGAATAATGAATCATGAATTGAATCATGAATCATGAATCATGAATTGAATCATGAATCATGAATTGAATCATGAATCATGAATTGAATCATGAATCATGAATCGAATCATGAATCATGAATCATGAATCATGAATCATGAATCATGAATCATGAATTGAATCATGAATCATGAATTGAATCATGAATCATGAATCATGAATCATAAATTGAATCATGAATCATAAATCATGAATTGAATCATGAATCATGAATTATGGATTGAATCATGAATAATGAATCATGAATTGAATCATGAATAATGAATCATGAATCATGAATTGAATCATGATTAATGAATCATGAATCGAATCATGAATCATGAATCATGAATCATGAATCGAATCATGAATCATGAATCATGAATCATGAATTGAATCATGAATAATGAATCATGAATTAAATCATGAATCATGAATCATGAATTGAATCATGAATCATGAATTGAATCATGAATCATGAATCATGAATTGAATCATGAATCATAAATCATGAATTGAATCATGAATAATGAATCATGAATTATGAATTGAATCATGAATCATGAATCATGAATTGAATCATGAATAATGAATCATGAATCATGAATTGATTCATGATTAATGAATCATGAATCGAATCATGAATCATGAATCAAGAATCATGAAACTAATCATGAATCATGAATTGAATCATGAATCATGAATCGAATCATGAATCATGATTAATGAATCATGAATCATGAATTGAATCATGAATCATGAATTGAATCAGGATTCGAATCAAGAATTGAATCATGAATCATGAATTGAATCATGAATCATGAATCATGAATCATGAATCATAAATCATGAATTGAATCATGAATCATGAACCATGAATCGAATCATGAATCATGAATTAAATCATGAATCATGAATTGAATCATGAATCATGAATTAAATAATGAATCATGAATCATGAATTGAATCATGAATTGAATCATGAATCATGAATTGAATCATGAATTAAATCATGAATCATGAATCATAAATTGAATCATGAATTGAATCATGAATCATGAATCATGAATTGAATCATGAATCATGAATCATGAATTGAATCATGAATCATGAATTAAATTATAAATTGAATCATGAATCATGAATCAAGAATTGAATCATGAATCATGAATTAAATCGTAAATTGAATCATGAATCATGAATCATGAATTGAATCATGAATCATGAATCATGAATTGAATCATGAATCATGAATTGAATCATGAATCATGAATTATGAATCATGAATTGAATTATAAATTGAATCATGAATCATGAATCATGAATTGAATCATGAATCATGAATCATGAATTGAATCATGAATCATGAATTGAATCATGAATCATGAATTATGAATCATGAATTGAATCATGAATCATGAATTGAAATATTGAATCATGAATCATGAATCATGAATTGAATCATGAATCATGAATCGAATAATGAATCATGAATTAAATCATGAATCATGATTTGAATCATGAATCATGAATTGAATAATGAATCATGAATCATGAATTGAATCATGAATTGAATCATGAATCATGAATTGAATCATGAATTAAATAATGAATCATGAATCATAAATTGAATCATGAATTGATTCATAAATCATGAATCATGAATTGAATCATGAATCATGATTCATGAATTGAATCATGAATCATGATTCATGAATCATGAATTGAATCATGAATCATGAATCATGAATTGAATCATGAATCATGAATTGAATCATGCATCATGAATTGAATCATGAATTGAATCATAAATCATGAATCATGAATCATGAATTGAATTCATCAATCATGAATCATGAATTGAATCATGAATTGAATCATGAATCATGAATTGAATCATAAATCATGAATTATGAATCATGAATTGAATTCATGAATCATGAATTGAATCATGAATTGAATCATGAATTGAATCATGAATCATGAATTGAATCATGAATCATGAATCATGAATCATGAATCATAAATTGAATCATGAATCATGAATTAAATCATAAATTGAATCATGAATCATGAATCATGAATTGAATCATGAATCATGAATCATGAATTGAATCATGAATCATGAATTAAATCATAAATTGAATCATGAATCATGAATTGAATCATGAATTGAATCATGAATCATGAATCATGAATCATGAATTGAATCATGAATAATGAATCATGAATTGAATCATGAATCATGAATTGAATCATGAATCATGAATTGAATCATGAATCATGAATCATAAATCGAATAATGAATCATGAATCATGAATCATGAATCATGAATCATGAATTGAATCATGAATCATGAATTGAATCATGAATCATGAATCATTAATCATGAATTGAATCATGAATCATAAATCATGAATTTAATCATGAATCATGAATCATGAATTATGAATTGAATCATGAATCATGAATCATGAATTGAATCATGAATAATGAATCATGAATCATGAATCATGAATCATGAATCGAATCATGAATCATGAATCATGAATCATGAATCATGAATTGAATCATGAATCATGAATTGAATCATGAATCATGAATTGAATCATGAATCATGAATCATGAATTGAATCATGAATCATAAATCATGAATTGAATCATGAATCATAAATCATGAATTATGAATTGAATCATGAATCATGAATCATGAATTGAATCATGAATCATGAATTAAATCATGAATCATGAATTGAATCATGAATCATGAATTGAATAATGAATCATGAATCATGAATTGAATCATGAATCATGAATTGAATCATGAATTAAATCATGAATCATGAACCATGAATCGAATCATGAATCATGAATTAAATCATGAATCATGAATTGAATCATGAATCATGAATTGAATAATGAATCATGAATTGAATCATGAATTGAATCATGAATCATGAATTGAATCATGAATTAAATCATGAATCATGAATCATAAATTGAATCATGAATTGAATCATGAATCATGAATCATGAATTGAATCATGAATCATGAATCATGAATTGAATCATGAATCATGAATTAAATCATAAATTGAATCATGAATCATGAATCATGAATTGAATCATGAATCATGAATCATGAATTGAATCATGAATCATGAATTGAATCATGAATCATGAATTATGAATCATGAATTGAATCATGAATCATGAATTGAAATATTGAATCATGAATCATGAATCATGAATTGAATCATGAATCATGAATCATGAATTGAATCATGAATCATGAATTAAATCATGAATCATGAATTGAATCATGAATCATGAATTGAATAATGAATCATGAATCATGAATTGAATCATGAATCATGAATTGAATCATGAATTAAATCATGAATCATGAATCATAAATTGAATCATGAATTGAATCATAAATCATGAATCATGAATTGAATCATGAATCATGAATCATGAATTGAATCATGAATCATGATTCATGAATCATGAATTGAATCATGAATCATGAATCATGAATTGAATCATGAATCATGAATTGAATCATGCATCATGAATTGAATCATAAATCATGAATCATGAATCATGAATTGAATTCATCAATCATGAATCATGAATTGAATCATAAATTGAATCATGAATCATGAATTGAATCATGAATCATGAATCATGAATCATGAATTGAATTCATCAATCATGAATCATAAATTGAATCATGAATTGAATCATGAATCATGAATTGAATCATGAATCATGAATCATGAATCATGAATCATAAATTGAATCATGAATCATGAATTAAATCATAAATTGAATCATGAATCATGAATCATGAATTGAATCATGAATCATGAATCATGAATTGAATCATGAATCATGTATTAAATCATAAATTGAATCATGAATCATGAATCATGAATTGAATCATGAATAATGAATCATGAATCGAATCATGAATCATGAATCATGAATTGAATCATGAATAATGAATCATGAATCGAATCATGAATCATGAATCATGAATCATGAATCATGAATTGAATCATGAATCATGAATCATGAATTATGAATTGAATCATGAATCATGAATCATGAATTGAATCATGAATAATGAATCATGAATCATGAATTGAATCATGATTAATGAATCATGAATCGAATCATGAATCATGAATCATGAATCATGAATCATGAATCATGAATCATGAATCGAATCATGAATCATGAATCATGAATCATGAATTGAATCATGAATAATGAATCATGAATTAAATCATGAATCATGAATCATGAATTGAATCATGAATCATGAATCGAATCATGAATCATGAATCATGAATCATGAATCATGAATCATGAATCGAATCATGAATCATGAATCATGAATTGAATCATGAATCATGAATCATGAATCATGAATCATGAATTGAATAATGAATCATAAATCATGAATTGAATCATGAATCATGAATCATGAATTATGAATTGAATCATGAATCATGAATCATGAATTGAATCATGAATAATGAATCATGAATCATGAATTGAATCATGATTAATGAATCATGAATCGAATCATGAATCATGAATCAAGAATCATGAATTGAATCATGAATCATGAATTGAATCATGAATCGTGAATCATGAATCATGAATCGAATCATGAATCATGAATCATGAATCATGAATCATGAATTGAATCATGAATTGAATCAGGATTCGAATCAAGAATTGAATCATGAATCATGAATTGAATCATGAATCATGAATTATGAATCATGAATTGAATCATGAATCATGAATTGAATCATGAATCATGAATCATGAATCATGAATCATGAATCATGAATTGAATCATGAATCATGAATCATGAATCGAATCATGAATCATGAATTAAATCATGAATCATGAATTGAATCATGAATCATGAATTGAATCAGGATTCGAATCATGAATTGAATCATGAATCATGAATTGAATCATGAATCCTGAATTATGAATCATGAATTGAATCATGAATCATGAATTGAAATATTGAATCATGAATCATGAATCATGAATTGAATCATGAATCATGAATCATGAATCGAATCATGAATCATGAATTAAATCATGAATCATGAATTGAATCATGAATCATGAATTGAATAATGAATCATGAATCATGAATTGAATCATGAATTGAATCATGAATCATGAATCATAAATTGAATCATGAATTGAATCATGATCATGAATCATGAATTGAATCATGAATCATGAATTGAATCATGAATCATGATTCATGAATCATGAATTGAATCATGAATCATGAATCATGAATTGAATCATGAATCATGAATTGAATCATTAATCATGATTCATGAATCATGAATTGAATCATAAATCATGAATCATGAATTGAATTCATCAATCATGAATCATGAATTGAATCATGAATTGAATCATGAATCATGAATTGAATCATGAATCATTAATCATGAATCATGAATCATAAATTGAATCATGAATCATGAATTAAATCATAAATTGAATCATGAATCATGAATCATGAATTGAATCATGAATCATGAATTAAATCATGAATCATGAATTAAATCATAAATTGAATCATGAATCATGAATCATGAATTGAATCATGAATCATGAATCATGAATTGAATCATGAATCATGAATTGAATCATGAATCATGAATTGAATCATGAATCATGAATCATGAATTGAATCATGAATCATGAATTGAATCATGAATCATGAATTGAATTCATCAATCATGAATCATGAATTGAATCATGAATTGAATCATGAATCATGAATTGAATCATGAATCATGAATCATGAATCATGACTCATGAATTGAATTCATCAATCATGAATCATGAATTGAATCATGAATTGAATCATGAATCATGAATTGAATCATGAATCATGAATCATGAATCATAAATTGAATCATGAATCATGAATTAAATCATAAATTGAATCATGAATCATGAATCATGAATTGAATCATGAATCATGAATCATGAATTGAATCATGAATCATGAATTAAATCATGAATTGAATCATGAATCATGAATCATGAATCATGAATTGAATCATGAATAATGAATCATGAATTGAATCATGAATCATGAATTGAATCATGAATAATGAATCATGAATTGAATCATGAATCATGAATCATGAATTGAATCATGAATCATGAATTGAATCATGAATCATGAATCGAATCATGAATCATGAATCATGAATCATGAATCATGAATCATGAATTGAATCATGAATCATGAATTGAATCATGAATCATGAATTATGAATTGAATCATGAATCATAAATCATGAATTGAATCATGAATCATGAATCATGAATTATGAATTGAATCATGAATCATGAATCATGAATTGAATCATGAATAATGAATCATGAATCATGAATTGAATCATGATTAATGAATCATGAATTGAATCATGAATCATGAATCATGAATTGAATCATGAATAATGAATCATGAATTGAATCATGAATCATGAATCATGAATCATGAATCGAATCATGAATCATGAATCATGAATCATGAATCATGAATTGAATCATGAATCATGAATTGAATCATGAATCATGAATCATGAATCATGAATCATGAATTGAATCATGAATCATAAATCATGAATTGAATCATGAATCATGAATTATGAATTGAATCATGAATCATGAATTGAATCATGAATCATGAATCATGAATTGAATCATGAATCATGAACCATGAATCGAATCATGAATCATGAATTAAATCATGAATCATGAATTGAATCATGAATCATGAATTGAATAATGAATCATGAATCATGAATTGAATCATGAATTGAATCATGAATCATGAATTGAATCATGAATTGAATCATGAATCATGAATTGAATCATGAATTAAATCATGAATCATGAATCATAAATTGAATCATGAATTGAATCATGAATCATGAATCATGAATTGAATCATGAATCATGAATCATGAATTGAATCATGAATCATGAATTAAATCATAAATTGAATCATGAATCATGAATCATGAATTGAATCATGAATCATGAATCATGAATTGAATCATGAATCATGAATTGAATCATGAATCATGAATTATGAATCATGAATTGAATCATGAATCATGAATTGAAATATTGAATCATGAATCATGAATTGAATCATGAATCATGAATCATGAATCGAATCATGAATCATGAATTAAATCATAAATCATGAATTGAATCATGAATCATGAATTGAATAATGAATCATGAATCATGAATTGAATCATGAATTGAATCATGAATCATGAATTGAATCATGAATTAAATCATGAATCATGAATCATGAATCGAATCATGAATCATGAATTAAATCATGAATCATGAATTGAATCATGAATCATAAATTGAATAATGAATCATGAATCATGAATTGAATCATGAATTGAATCATGAATCATGAATTGAATCATGAATTAAATCATGAATCATGAATCATGAATCGAATCATGAATCATGAATTAAATCATGAATCATGAATTGAATCATGAATCATAAATTGAATAATGAATCATGAATCATGAATTGAATCATGAATTGAATCATGAATCATGAATTGAATCATGAATTAAATCATGAATCATGAATCATAAATTGAATCATGAATTGAATCATGAATCATGAATCATGAATTGAATCATGAATCATGAATCATGAATTGAATCATGAATCATGAATTAAATCATAAATTGAATCATGAATCATGAATCATGAATTGAATCATGAATCATGAATCATGAATTGAATCATGAATCATGAATTGAATCATGAATCATGAATTATGAATCATGAATTGAATTATAAATTGAATCATGAATCATGAATCATGAATTGAATCATGAATCATGAATCATGAATTGAATCATGAATCATGAATTGAATCATGAATCATGAATTATGAATCATGAATTGAATCATGAATCATGAATTGAAATATTGAATCATGAATCATGAATCATGAATTGAATCATGAATCATGAATCGAATAATGAATCATGAATTAAATCTTGAATCATGATTTGAATCATGAATCATGAATTGAATAATGAATCATGAATCATGAATTGAATCATGAATTGAATCATGAATCATGAATTGAATCATGAATTAAATCATGAATCATGAATCATAAATTGAATCATGAATTGAATCATAAATCATGAATCATGAATTGAATCATGAATCATGAATCATGAATTGAATCATGAATCATGATTCATGAATCATGAATTGAATCATGAATCATGAATCATGAATTGAATCATGAATCATGAATTGAATCATGCATCATGAATTGAATCATGAATTGAATCATAAATCATGAATCATGAATCATGAATTGAATTCATCAATCATGAATCATGAATTGAATCATGAATTGAATCATGAATCATGAATTGAATCATGAATCATGAATTATGAATCATGAATTGAATTCATCAATCATGAATCATGAATTGAATCATGAATAATGAATCATGAATCATGAATTGAATCATGATTAATGAATCATGAATCGAATCATAAATCATGAATCAAGAATCATGAAACGAATCATGAATCATGAATTGAATCATGAATCATGAATTGAATCATGAATCATGAATCATGAATCGAATCATGAATCATGAATCATGAATCATGAATCATGAATTGAATCATGAATCATGAATTGAATCAGGATTCGAATCAAGAATTGAATCATGAATCATGAATTGAATCATGAATCATGAATCATGAATCATGAATCATGAATCATGAATCGAATCATGAATCATGAATTAAATCATGAATCATGAATTGAATCATGAATCATGAATTGAATACTGAATCATGAATCATGAATTGAATCATGAATTGAATCATGAATCATGAATTCAATCATGAATTAAATCATGAATCATGAATCATAAATTGAATCATGAATCATGAATCATGAATCGAATCATGAATCATGAATTAAATCATGAATCATGAATTGAATCATGAATCATGAATTGAATCATGAATCATGAATCATGAATTGAATCATGAATTGAATCATGAATCATGAATTGAATCATGAATCATGAATCATGAATCATGAATCATAAATTGAATCATGAATCATGAATTAAATCATAAATTGAATCATGAATCATGAATCATGAATTGAATCATGAATCATGAATTGAATCATGAATCATGAATTAAATCATAAATTGAATCATGAATCATGAATCATGAATTGAATCATGAATCATGAATCATGAATTGAATCATGAATCATGAATTATGAATCATGAATTGAATCATGAATCATGAATTGAAATATTGAATCATGAATCATGAATTGAATCATGAATCATGAATCATGAATCGAATCATGAATCATGAATTAAATCATGAATCATGAATTGAATCATGAATCATGAATTGAATAACGAATCATGAATCATGAATTGAATCATGAATTGAATCATGCATCATGAATTGAATCATGAATTAAATCATGAATAATGAATCATAAATTGAATCATGAATTGAATCATAAATCATGAATAATGAATTGAATCATGAATCATGAATCATGAATTGAATCATGAATCATGAATTGAATCATGCATCATGAATTGAATCATGAATTGAATCATAAATCATGAATCATGAATTGAATTCATCAATCATGAATCATGAATTGAATCATGAATTGAATCATGAATCATGAATTGAATCATGAATCATGAATCATGAATCATGAATCATGAATTGAATTCATCAATCATGAATCATAAATTGAATCATGAATCATGAATTAAATCATAAATTGAATCATGAATCATGAATATTGAATTGAATCATGAATCATGAATCATGAATTGAATCATGAATCATGAATCATGAATTGAATCATGAATCATAAATCATGAATTGAATCATGAATCATGAATCATGAATTATGAATTGAATCATGAATCATGAATCATGAATTGAATCATGAATAATGAATCATGAATCATGAATTGAATCATGATTAATGAATCATGAATCGAATCATGAATTATGAATCATGAATCATGAATCATGAATCATGAATCGAATCATGAATCATGAATCATGAATCATGAATTGAATCATGAATAATGAATCATGAATTGAATCATGAATCATGAATCATGAATTGAATCATGAATCATGAATTGAATCATGAATCATGAATCATGAATCGAATCATGAATCATGAATCATGAATCATGAATCATGAATTGAATCATGAATCATGAATTGAATCATGAATCATGAATCATGAATCATAAATTGAATCATGAATCATAAATCATGAATTGAATCATGAATCATGAATCATGAATTATGGATTGAATCATGAATAATGAATCATGAATTGAATCATGAATAATGAATCATGAATCATGAATTGAATCATGATTAATGAATCATGAATCGAATCATGAATCATGAATCATGAATCATGAATCGAATCATGAATCATGAATCATGAATCATGAATTGAATCATGAATAATGAATCATGAATTAAATCATGAATCATGAATCATGAATTGAATCATGAATCATGAATTGAATCATGAATCATGAATCATGAATTGAATCATGAATCATAAATCATGAATTGAATCATGAATAATGAATCATGAATTATGAATTGAATCATGAATCATGAATCATGAATTGAATCATGAATAATGAATCATGAATCATGAATTGATTCATGATTAATGAATCATGAATCGAATCATGAATCATGAATCAAGAATCATGAAACTAATCATGAATCATGAATTGAATCATGAATCATGAATCGAATCATGAATCATGATTAATGAATCATGAATCATGAATTGAATCATGAATCATGAATTGAATCAGGATTCGAATCAAGAATTGAATCATGAATCATGAATTGAATCATGAATCATGAATCATGAATCATGAATCATAAATCATGAATTGAATCATGAATCATGAACCATGAATCGAATCATGAATCATGAATTAAATCATGAATCATGAATTGAATCATGAATCATGAATTAAATAATGAATCATGAATCATGAATTGAATCATGAATTGAATCATGAATCATGAATTGAATCATGAATTAAATCATGAATCATGAATCATAAATTGAATCATGAATTGAATCATGAATCATGAATCATGAATTGAATCATGAATCATGAATCATGAATTGAATCATGAATCATGAATTAAATCATAAATTGAATCATGAATCATGAATCAAGAATTGAATCATGAATCATGAATTAAATCGTAAATTGAATCATGAATCATGAATCATGAATTGAATCATGAATCATGAATCATGAATTGAATCATGAATCATGAATTGAATCATGAATCATGAATCATGAATCATGAATCATAAATCATGAATTGAATCATGAATCATGAACCATGAATCGAATCATGAATCATGAATTAAATCATGAATCATGAATTGAATCATGAATCATGAATTAAATAATGAATCATGAATCATGAATTGAATCATGAATTGAATCATGAATCATGAATTGAATCATGAATTAAATCATGAATCATGAATCATAAATTGAATCATGAATTGAATCATGAATCATGAATCATGAATTGAATCATGAATCATGAATCATGAATTGAATCATGAATCATGAATTAAATCATAAATTGAATCATGAATCATGAATCAAGAATTGAATCATGAATCATGAATTAAATCGTAAATTGAATCATGAATCATGAATCATGAATTGAATCATGAATCATGAATCATGAATTGAATCATGAATCATGAATTGAATCATGAATCATGAATTATGAATCATGAATTGAATTATAAATTGAATCATGAATCATGAATCATGAATTGAATCATGAATCATGAATCATGAATTGAATCATGAATCATGAATTGAATCATGAATCATGAATTATGAATCATGAATTGAATCATGAATCATGAATTGAAATATTGAATCATGAATCATGAATCATGAATTGAATCATGAATCATGAATCGAAAAATGAATCATGAATTAAATCATGAATCATGATTTGAATCATGAATCATGAATTGAATAATGAATCATGAATCATGAATTGAATCATGAATTGAATCATGAATCATGAATTGAATCATGAATTAAATAATGAATCATGAATCATAAATTGAATCATGAATTGAATCATAAATCATGAATCATGAATTGAATCATGAATCATGATTCATGAATTGAATCATGAATCATGATTCATGAATCATGAATTGAATCATGAATCATGAATCATGAATTGAATCATGAATCATGAATTGAATCATGCATCATGAATTGAATCATGAATTGAATCATAAATCATGAATCATGAATCATGAATTGAATTCATCAATCATGAATCATGAATTGAATCATGAATTGAATCATGAATCATGAATTGAATCATAAATCATGAATTATGAATCATGAATTGAATTCATGAATCATGAATTGAATCATGAATTGAATCATGAATTGAATCATGAATCATGAATTGAATCATGAATCATGAATCATGAATCATGAATCATAAATTGAATCATGAATCATGAATTAAATCATAAATTGAATCATGAATCATGAATCATGAATTGAATCATGAATCATGAATCATGAATTGAATCATGAATCATGAATTAAATCATAAATTGAATCATGAATCATGAATCATGAATTGAATCATGAATTGAATCATGAATCATGAATCATGAATCATGAATTGAATCATGAATAATGAATCATGAATTGAATCATGAATCATGAATTGAATCATGAATTGAATCATGAATCATGAATCATAAATCGAATAATGAATCATGAATCATGAATCATGAATCATGAATCATGAATTGAATCATGAATCATGAATTGAATCATGAATCATGAATCATTAATCATGAATTGAATCATGAATCATAAATCATGAATTTAATCATGAATCATGAATCATGAATTATGAATTGAATCATGAATCATGAATCATGAATTGAATCATGAATAATGAATCATGAATCATGAATCATGAATCATGAATCGAATCATGAATCATGAATCATGAATCATGAATCATGAATTGAATCATGAATCATGAATTGAATCATGAATCATGAATTGAATCATGAATCATGAATCATGAATTGAATCATGAATCATAAATCATGAATTGAATCATGAATCATAAATCATGAATTATGAATTGAATCATGAATCATGAATCATGAATTGAATCATGAATCATGAATTAAATCATGAATCATGAATTGAATCATGAATCATGAATTGAATAATGAATCATGAATCATGAATTGAATCATGAATCATGAATTGAATCATGAATTAAATCATGAATCATGAACCATGAATCGAATCATGAATCATGAATTAAATCATGAATCATGAATTGAATCATGAATCATGAATTGAATAATGAATCATGAATCATGAATTGAATCATGAATTGAATCATGAATCATGAATTGATTCATGAATTAAATCATGAATCATGAATCATAAATTGAATCATGAATTGAATCATGAATCATGAATCATGAATTGAATCATGAATCATGAATCATGAATTGAATCATGAATCATGAATTGAATTCATCAATCATGAATCATGAATTGAATCATGAATTGAATCATGAATCATGAATTGAATCATAAATCATGAATTATGAATCATGAATTGAATTCATGAATCATGAATTGAATCATGAATTGAATCATGAATTGAATCATGAATCATGAATTGAATCATGAATCATGAATCATGAATCATGAATCATAAATTGAATCATGAATCATGAATTAAATCATAAATTGAATCATGAATCATGAATCATGAATTGAATCATGAATCATGAATCATGAATTGAATCATGAATCATGAATTAAATCATAAATTGAATCATGAATCATGAATCATGAATTGAATCATGAATTGAATCATGAATCATGAATCATGAATCATGAATTGAATCATGAATAATGAATCATGAATTGAATCATGAATCATGAATTGAATCATGAATCATGAATTGAATCATGAATCATGAATCATAAATCGAATAATGAATCATGAATCATGAATCATGAATCATGAATCATGAATTGAATCATGAATCATGAATTGAATCATGAATCATGAATCATTAATCATGAATTGAATCATGAATCATAAATCATGAATTTAATCATGAATCATGAATCATGAATTATGAATTGAATCATGAATCATGAATCATGAATTGAATCATGAATAATGAATCATGAATCATGAATCATGAATCATGAATCGAATCATGAATCATGAATCATGAATCATGAATCATGAATTGAATCATGAATCATGAATTGAATCATGAATCATGAATTGAATCATGAATCATGAATCATGAATTGAATCATGAATCATAAATCATGAATTGAATCATGAATCATAAATCATGAATTATGAATTGAATCATGAATCATGAATCATGAATTGAATCATGAATCATGAATTAAATCATGAATCATGAATTGAATCATGAATCATGAATTGAATAATGAATCATGAATCATGAATTGAATCATGAATCATGAATTGAATCATGAATTAAATCATGAATCATGAACCATGAATCGAATCATGAATCATGAATTAAATCATGAATCATGAATTGAATCATGAATCATGAATTGAATAATGAATCATGAATCATGAATTGAATCATGAATTGAATCATGAATCATGAATTGAATCATGAATTAAATCATGAATCATGAATCATAAATTGAATCATGAATTGAATCATGAATCATGAATCATGAATTGAATCATGAATCATGAATCATGAATTGAATCATGAATCATGAATTAAATCATAAATTGAATCATGAATCATGAATCATGAATTGAATCATGAATCATGAATCATGAATTGAATCATGAATCATGAATTGAATCATGAATCATGAATTATGAATCATGAATTGAATCATGAATCATGAATTGAAATATTGAATCATGAATCATGAATCATGAATTGAATCATGAATCATGAATCATGAATTGAATCATGAATCATGAATTAAATCATGAATCATGAATTGAATCATGAATCATGAATTGAATAATGAATCATGAATCATGAATTGAATCATGAATCATGAATTGAATCATGAATTAAATCATGAATCATGAATCATAAATTGAATCATGAATTGAATCATAAATCATGAATCATGAATTGAATCATGAATCATGAATTATGAATTGAATCATGAATCATGATTCATGAATCATGAATTGAATCATGAATCATGAATCATGAATTGAATCATGAATCATGAATTGAATCATGCATCATGAATTGAATCATGAATTGAATCATAAATCATGAATCATGAATCATGAATTGAATTCATCAATCATGAATCATGAATTGAATCATAAATTGAATCATGAATCATGAATTGAATCATGAATCATGAATCATGAATCATGAATTGAATTCATCAATCATGAATCATAAATTGAATCATGAATTGAATCATGAATCATGAATTGAATCATGAATCATGAATCATGAATCATGAATCATAAATTGAATCATGAATCATGAATTAAATCATAAATTGAATCATGAATCATGAATCATGAATTGAATCATGAATCATGAATCATGAATTGAATCATGAATCATGTATTAAATCATAAATTGAATCATGAATCATGAATCATGAATTGAATCATGAATAATGAATCATGAATCGAATCATGAATCATGAATCATGAATTGAATCATGAATAATGAATCATGAATCGAATCATGAATCATGAATCATGAATCATGAATTGAATCATGAATCATGAATCATGAATTATGAATTGAATCATGAATCATGAATCATGAATTGAATCATGAATAATGAATCATGAATCATGAATTGAATCATGATTAATGAATCATGAATCGAATCATGAATCATGAATCATGAATCATGAATCATGAATCGAATCATGAATCATGAATCATGAATCATGAATTGAATCATGAATAATGAATCATGAATTAAATCATGAATCATGAATCATGAATTGAATCATGAATCATGAATCGAATCATGAATCATGAATCATGAATCATGAATCGAATCATGAATCATGAATCATGAATTGAATCATGAATCATGAATCATGAATCATGAATCATGAATTGAATAATGAATCATAAATCATGAATTGAATCATGAATCATGAATCATGAATTATGAATTGAATCATGAATCATGAATCATGAATTGAATCATGAATAATGAATCATGAATCATGAATTGAATCATGATTAATGAATCATGAATCGAATCATGAATCATGAATCAAGAATCATGAATTTAATCATGAATCATGAATTGAATCATGAATCGTGAATCATGAATCATGAATCGAATCATGAATCATGAATCATGAATCATGAATCATGAATTGAATCATGAATTGAATCAGGATTCGAATCAAGAATTGAATCATGAATCATGAATTGAATCATGAATCATGAATTATGAATCATGAATTGAATCATGAATCATGAATTGAATCATGAATCATGAATCATGAATCATGAATCATGAATTGAATCATGAATCATGAATCATGAATCGAATCATGAATCATGAATTAAATCATGAATCATGAATTGAATCATGAATCATGAATTGAATCAGGATTCGAATCATGAATTGAATCATGAATCATGAATTGAATCATGAATCCTGAATTATGAATCATGAATTGAATCATGAATCATGAATTGAAATATTGAATCATGAATCATGAATCATGAATTGAATCATGAATCATGAATCATGAATCGAATCATGAATCATGAATTAAATCATGAATCATGAATTGAATCATGAATCATGAATTGAATAATGAATCATGAATCATGAATTGAATCATGAATTGAATCATGAATCATGAATCATAAATTGAATCATGAATTGAATCATGATCATGAATCATGAATTGAATCATGAATCATGAATTGAATCATGAATCATGATTCATGAATCATGAATTGAATCATGAATCATGAATCATGAATTGAATCATGAATCATGAATTGAATCATTAATCATGATTCATGAATCATGAATTGAATCATAAATCATGAATCATGAATTGAATTCATCAATCATGAATCATGAATTGAATCATGAATTGAATCATGAATCATGAATTGAATCATGAATCATTAATCATGAATCATGAATCATAAATTGAATCATGAATCATGAATTAAATCATAAATTGAATCATGAATCATGAATCATGAATTGAATCATGAATCATGAATTAAATCATGAATCATGAATTAAATCATAAATTGAATCATGAATCATGAATCATGAATTGAATCATGAATCATGAATCATGAATTGAATCATGAATCATGAATTGAATCATGAATCATGAATTGAATCATGAATCATGAATCATGAATTGAATCATGAATCATGAATCATGAATTGAATCATGAATCATGAATTAAATCATAAATTGAATCATGAATCATGAATCATGAATTGAATCATGAATCATGAATTGAATCATGAATCATGAATCATGAATTGAATCATGAATAATGAATCATGAATTGAATCATGAATCATGAATTGAATCATGAATAATGAATCATGAATTGAATCATGAATCATGAATCATGAATTGAATCATGAATCATGAATTGAATCATGAATCATGAATCGAATCATGAATCATGAATCATGAATCATGAATCATGAATTGAATCATGAATCATGAATTGAATCATGAATCATGAATTATGAATTGAATCATGAATCATAAATCATGAATTGAATCATGAATCATGAATCATGAATCATGAATTATGAATTGAATCATGAATCATAAATCATGAATTGAATCATGAATCATGAATCATGAATTATGAATTGAATCATGAATCATGAATCATGAATTGAATCATGAATAATGAATCATGAATCATGAATTGAATCATGATTAATGAATCATGAATCGAATCATGAATCATGAATCATGAATTGAATCATGAATAATGAATCATGAATTGAATCATGAATCATGAATCATGAATCATGAATCGAATCATGAATCATGAATCATGAATCATGAATCATGAATTGAATCATGAATCATGAATTGAATCATGAATCATGAATCATGAATCATGAATCATGAATTGAATCATGAATCATAAATCATGAATTGAATCATGAATCATGAATCATGAATTATGAATTGAATCATAAATCATGAATCATGAATTGAATCATGAATCATGAATCATGAATTGAATCATGAATCATGAACCATGAATCGAATCATGAATCATGAATTAAATCATGAATCATGAATTGAATCATGAATCATGAATTGAATAATGAATCATGAATTGAATCATGAATTGAATCATGAATCATGAATTGAATCATGAATTGAATCATGAATCATGAATTGAATCATGAATTAAATCATGAATCATGAATCATAAATTGAATCATGAATTGAATCATGAATCATGAATCATGAATTGAATCATGAATCATGAATCATGAATTGAATCATGAATCATGAATTAAATCATAAATTGAATCATGAATCATGAATCATGAATTGAATCATGAATCATGAATCATGAATTGAATCATGAATCATGAATTGAATCATGAATCATGAATTATGAATCATGAATTGAATCATGAATCATGAATTGAAATATTGAATCATGAATCATGAATTGAATCATGAATCATGAATCATGAATCGAATCATGAATCATGAATTAAATCATAAATCATGAATTGAATCATGAATCATGAATTGAATAATGAATCATGAATCATGAATTGAATCATGAATCATGAATTGAATCATGAATTAAATCATGAATCATGAATTGAATAATGAATCATGAATCATGAATTGAATCATGAATTGAATCATGAATCATGAATTGAATCATGAATTAAATCATGAATCATGAATCGAATCATGAATCATGAATTAAATCATGAATCATGAATTGAATCATGAATCATGAATTGAATAATGAATCATGAATCATGAATTGAATCATGAATTGAATCATGAATCATGAATTGAATCATGAATTAAATCATGAATCATGAATCATAAATTGAATCATGAATTGAATCATAAATCATGAATCATGAATTGAATCATGAATCATGAATCATGAATTGAATCATGAATCATGATTCATGAATCATGAATTGAATCATGAATCATGAATCATGAATTGAATCATGAATCATGATTCATGAATCATGAATTGAATCATGAATCATGAATCATGAATTGAATCATGAATCATGAATTGAATCATGCATCATGAATTGAATCATGAATCATGAATCATGAATCATGAATTGAATTCATCAATCATGAATCATGAATTGGATCATGAATTGAATCATGAATCATGAATTGAATCATGAATCATGAATCATGAATTGAATTCATCAATCATGAATCATGAATTGAATCATGAATTGAATCATAAATCATGAATTGAATCATGAATCATGAATCATAAATTGAATCATGAATCATGAATTAAATCATAAATTGAATCATGAATCATGAATCATGAATTGAATCATGAATCATGAATCATGAATTGAATCATGAATCATGAATTGAATCATGAATCATGAATCATGAATCATGAATCATGAATTGAATCATGAATCATAAATCATGAATTGAATCATGAATCATGAATCATGAATTATGAATTGAATCATGAATCATGAATCATGAATTGAATCATGAATCATGAATCATGAATTGAATCATGAATCATGAACCATGAATCGAATCATGAATCATGAATTAAATCATGAATCATGAATTGAATCATGAATCATGAATTGAATAATGAATCATGAATCATGAATTGAATCATGAATTGAATCATGAATCATGAATTGAATCATGAATTGAATCATGAATCATGAATTGAATCATGAATTAAATCATGAATCATGAATCATAAATTGAATCATGAATTGAATCATGAATCATGAATCATGAATTGAATCATGAATCATGAATCATGAATTGAATCATGAATCATGAATTAAATCATAAATTGAATCATGAATCATGAATCATGAATTGAATCATGAATCATGAATTGAATCATGAATCATGAATTGAATCATGAATCATGAATTATGAATCATGAATTGAATCATGAATCATGAATTGAAATATTGAATCATTAATCATGAATTGAATCATGAATCATGAATCATGAATCGAATCATGAATCATGAATTAAATCATGAATCATGAATTGAATCATGAATCATGAATTGAATAATGAATCATGAATCATGAATTGAATCATGAATTGAATCATGAATCATGAATTGAATCATGAATTAAATCATGAATCATGAATCATGAATCGAATCATGAATCATGAATTAAATCATGAATCATGAATTGAATCATGAATCATAAATTGAATAATGAATCATGAATCATGAATTGAATCATGAATTGAATCATGAATCATGAATTGAATCATGAATTAAATCATGAATCATGAATCATAAATTGAATCATGAATTGAATCATAAATCATGAATCATGAATTGAATTATGAATCATGAATCATGAATTGAATCATGAATCATGATTCATGAATCATGAATTGAATCATGAATCATGAATCATGAATTGAATCATGAATCATGATTCATGAATCATGAATTGAATCATGAATCATGAATCATGAATTGAATCATGAATCATGAATTGAATCATGCATCATGAATTGAATCATGAATCATGAATCATGAATCATGAATTGAATTCATCAATCATGAATCATGAATTGAATCATGAATTGAATCATGAATCATGAATTGAATCATGAATCATGAATCATGAATCATGAATCATGAATTGAATTCATTAATCATGAATCATGAATTGAATCATGAATTGAATCATGAATCATGAATTGAATCATGAATCATGAATTATGAATCATGAATCATAAATTGAATCATGAATCATGAATTAAATCATAAATTGAATCATGAATCATGAATCATGAATTGAATCATGAATCATGAATCATGAATCGAATCATGAATCATGAATTAAATCATGAATCATGAATTGAATCATGAATCATGAATTGAATAATGAATCATGAATCATGAATTGAATCATGAATTGAATCATGAATCATGAATTGAATCATGAATTAAATCATGAATCATGAATTGAATAATGAATCATGAATCATGAATTGAATCATGAATTGAATCATGAATCATGAATTGAATCATGAATTAAATCATGAATCATGAATCGAATCATGAATCATGAATTAAATCATGAATCATGAATTGAATCATGAATCATGAATTGAATAATGAATCATGAATCATGAATTGAATCATGAATTGAATCATGAATCATGAATTGAATCATGAATTAAATCATGAATCATGAATCATAAATTGAATCATGAATTGAATCATAAATCATGAATCATGAATTGAATCATGAATCATGAATCATGAATTGAATCATGAATCATGATTCATGAATCATGAATTGAATCATGAATCATGAATCATGAATTGAATCATGAATCATGATTCATGAATCATGAATTGAATCATGAATCATGAATCATGAATTGAATCATGAATCATGAATTGAATCATGCATCATGAATTGAATCATGAATCATGAATCATGAATCATGAATCATGAATTGAATTCATCAATCATGAATCATGAATTGGATCATGAATTGAATCATGAATCATGAATTGAATCATGAATCATGAATCATGAATTGAATTCATCAATCATGAATCATGAATTGAATCATGAATTGAATCATAAATCATGAATTGAATCATGAATCATGAATCATAAATTGAATCATGAATCATGAATTAAATCATAAATTGAATCATGAATCATGAATCATGAATTGAATCATGAATCATGAATCATGAATTGAATCATGAATCATGAATTGAATCATGAATCATGAATCATGAATCATGAATCATGAATTGAATCATGAATCATAAATCATGAATTGAATCATGAATCATGAATCATGAATTATGAATTGAATCATGAATCATGAATCATGAAATGAATCATGAATCATGAATCATGAATTGAATCATGAATCATGAACCATGAATCGAATCATGAATCATGAATTAAATCATGAATCATGAATTGAATCATGAATCATGAATTGAATAATGAATCATGAATCATGAATTGAATCATGAATTGAATCATGAATCATGAATTGAATCATGAATTGAATCATGAATCATGAATTGAATCATGAATTAAATCATGAATCATGAATCATAAATTGAATCATGAATTGAATCATGAATCATGAATTGAATCATGAATCATGAATCATGAATTGAATCATGAATCATGAATTAAATCATAAATTGAATCATGAATCATGAATCATGAATTGAATCATGAATCATGAATTGAATCATGAATCATGAATTGAATCATGAATCATGAATTATGAATCATGAATTGAATCATGAATCATGAATTGAAATATTGAATCATTAATCATGAATTGAATCATGAATCATGAATCATGAATCGAATCATGAATCATGAATTAAATCATGAATCATGAATTGAATCATGAATCATGAATTGAATAATGAATCATGAATCATGAATTGAATCATGAATTGAATCATGAATCATGAATTGAATCATGAATTAAATCATGAATCATGAATCATGAATCGAATCATGAATCATGAATTAAATCATGAATCATGAATTGAATCATGAATCATAAATTGAATAATGAATCATGAATCATGAATTGAATCATGAATTGAATCATGAATCATGAATTGAATCATGAATTAAATCATGAATCATGAATCATAAATTGAATCATGAATTGAATCATAAATCATGAATCATGAATTGAATTATGAATCATGAATCATGAATTGAATCATGAATCATGATTCATGAATCATGAATTGAATCATGAATCATGAATCATGAATTGAATCATGAATCATGATTCATGAATCATGAATTGAATCATGAATCATGAATCATGAATTGAATCATGAATCATGAATTGAATCATGCATCATGAATTGAATCATGAATCATGAATCATGAATCATGAATTGAATTCATCAATCATGAATCATGAATTGAATCATGAATTGAATCATGAATCATGAATTGAATCATGAATCATGAATCATGAATCATGAATCATGAATTGAATTCATTAATCATGAATCATGAATTGAATCATGAATTGAATCATGAATCATGAATTGAATCATGAATCATGAATTATGAATCATGAATCATAAATTGAATCATGAATCATGAATTAAATCATAAATTGAATCATGAATCATGAATCATGAATTGAATCATGAATCATGAATCATGAATCGAATCATGAATCATGAATTAAATCATAAATTGAATCATGAATCATGAATCATGAATTGAATCATGAATCATGAATCATGAATCGAATCATGAATTGAATCATGAATCATGAATTGAATCATGAATTGAATCATGAATCATGAATTGAATCATGAATTAAATCATGAATCATGAATCATAAATTGAATCATGAATTGAATCATGAATCATGAATCATGAATTGAATCATGAATCATGAATCATGAATTGAATCATGAATCATGAATTAAATCATAAATTGAATCATGAATCATGAATCATGAATTGAATCATGAATCATGAATTGAATCATGAATCATGAATTGAATCATGAATCATGAATTATGAATCATGAATTGAATCATGAATGATGAATTGAAATATTGAATCATTAATCATGAATTGAATCATGAATCATGAATCATGAATCGAATCATGAATCATGAATTAAATCATGAATCATGAATTGAATCATGAATCATGAATTGAATAATGAATCATGAATCATGAATTGAATCATGAATTGAATCATGAATCATGAATTGAATCATGAATTAAATCATGAATCATGAATCATGAATCGAATCATGAATCATGAATTAAATCATGAATCATGAATTGAATCATGAATCATAAATTGAATAATGAATCATGAATCATGAATTGAATCATGAATTGAATCATGAATCATGAATTGAATCATGAATTGAATCATAAATCATGAATCATGAATTGAATTATGAATCATGAATCATGAATTGAATCATGAATCATGAATCATGAATTATGAATTGAATCATGAATCATGAATCATGAATTGAATCATGAATAATGAATCATGAATCATGAATTGAATCATGAATCATGAATCATGAATCATGAATTGAATCATGAATCATAAATCATGAATTAAATCATGAATCATGAATCATGAATTATGAATTGAATCATGAATCATGAATTGAATCATGAATAATGAATCATGAATCATGAATTGAATCATGATTAATGAATCATGAATTGAATCATGAATCATGAATCAAGAATCATGAATTGAATCATGAATTGAATCATAAATCATGAATCATGAATTGAATTATGAATCATGAATCATGAATTGAATCATGAATCATGAATCATGAATTATGAATTGAATCATGAATCATGAATCATGAATTGAATCATGAATAATGAATCATGAATCATGAATTGAATCATGAATCATGAATCATGAATCATGAATTGAATCATGAATCATAAATCATGAATTGAATCATGAATCATGAATCATGAATTATGAATTGAATCATGAATCATGAATTGAATCATGAATAATGAATCATGAATCATGAATTGAATCATGATTAATGAATCATGAATTGAATCATGAATCATGAATCAAGAATCATGAATTGAATCATGAATCATGAATTGAATCATGAATCATGAATCATGAATCGAATCATGAATCATGAATTGAATCATAAATTGAATCATGATCATGATTCATGAATCATGAATTGAATCATGAATCATGAATCATGAATCATGAATTGAATCATTAATCATGATTCATGAATCATGAATTGAATCATAAATCATGAATCATGAATCATGAATTGAATTCATCAATCATGAATCATGAATTGAATCATGAATTGAATCATGAATCATGAATTGAATCATGAATCATGAATCATGAATCATGAATCATAAATTGAATCATGAATCATGAATTAAATCATGAATTGAATCATGAATCATGAATCATGAATTGAATCATGAATCATGAATCATGAATTGAATCATGAATCATAAATTAAATCATAAATTGAATCATGAATCATGAATCATGAATTGAATCATGAATCATGAATCATGAATTGAATCATGAATCATGAATTGAATCATGAATCATGAATCATGAATCATGAATTGAATCATGAATCATGAATCATGAATCATGAATCATGAATTGAATCATGAATCATAAATCATGAATTGAATCATGAATCATGAATCATGAATTATGAATTGAATCATGAATCATGAATCATGAATTGAATCATGAATAATGAATCATGAATCATGAATTGAATCATGATTAATGAATCATGAATTGAATCATGAATCATGAATCAAGAATCATGAATTGAATCATGAATCATGAATTGAATCATGAATCATGAATCATGAATCGAATCATGAATCATGAATCATGAATCATGAATCATGAATTGAATCACGAATCATGAATTGAATCAGGATTCGAATCAAGAATTGAATCATGAATCATGAATTGAATCATGAATCATGAATTATGAATCATGAATTGAATCATGAATCATGAATTGAATCATGAATCATGAATCATGAATCATGAATCATGAATTGAAACATGAATCATGAATCATGAATCGAATCATGAATCATGAATTAAATCATGAATCATGAATTGAATCATGAATCATGAATTGAATCAGGATTCGAATCATGAATTGAATCATGAATCATGAATTGAATCATGAATCATGAATTATGAATCATGAATTGAATCATGAATCATGAATTGAAATATTGAATCATGAATCATGAAACATGAATTGAATCATGAATCATGAATCATGAATTGAATCATGAATCATGAATCATGAATCGAATCATGAATCATGAATTAAATCATGAATCATGAATTGAATAATGAATCATGAATCATGAATTGAATCATGAATTGAATCATGAATCATGAATCATAAATTGAATCATAAATTGAATCATGATCATGATTCATGAATCATGAATTGAATCATGAATCATGAATCATGAATCATGAATTGAATCATTAATCATGATTCATGAATCATGAATTGAATCATAAATCATGAATCATGAATCATGAATTGAATCATGAATCATGAATCATGAATCATGAATTGAATCATTAATCATGATTCATGAATCATGAATTGAATCATAAATCATGAATCATGAATCATGAATTGAATTCATCAATCATGAATCATGAATTGAATCATGAATTGAATCATGAATCATGAATTGAATCATGAATCATGAATCATGAATCATGAATCATAAATTGAATCATGAATCATGAATTAAATCATGAATTGAATCATGAATCATGAATCATGAATTGAATCATGAATCATGAATCATGAATTGAATCATGAATCATGAATTAAATCATAAATTGAATCATGAATCATGAATCATGAATTGAATCATGAATCATGAATCATGAATTGAATCATGAATCATGAATTGAATCATGAATCATGAATTATGAATCATGAATTGAATCATGAATCATGAATTGAAATATTGAATCATGAATCATGAATCATGAATTGAATCATGAATCATGAATCATGAATTGAATCATGAATCATGAATTGAATCATGAATCATGAATTATGAATCATGAATTGAATCATGAATCATGAATTGAAATATTGAATCATGAATCATGAATCATGAATTGAATCATGAATCATGAATCGAATCATGAATCATGAATTAAATCATGAATTATGAATTGAATCATGAATCATGAATTGAATAATGAATCA